>JAJOHK020000243.1:0-33094 GCA_022457215.2 Leucocoprinus gongylophorus | reverse complement strand
TGACAGGGCACCCAACCTCAAGTCATTTTCTAGGGGAATTTACAATGCTTGTTCTGTAGCTGTTTGATGGATGTCTAGTGATGCTTACTGTTTTGTAGCCCTTATATTAATGATGAATTACTATCAGCTCATGTGGTATACAATACCAAGTAACAGTGGCCCCCATTATATCAGTACAACTATGATCTTGAATCCCTATGGTGGATCCTCTCATAGGCTTGTTTATTCTGTTGGAAGGAACAGAAATGTACAGCAGCATGATACAGTGTGGACAACTGACAACTACTTATCTGTAGTAAGTACTATAATAGAGAGCTTAGGAAGTACACATAATGATAGAGGACAAGTAGCAGTAGTAGTGATTTAACCTATGTGTCAAAATCGTTGACAGTGGACTCTGTTTTTATTCTCTCTTGTTCTTGAATTTTATTTTTCATTTTCTTTTCTTTTCATTTTCTATTTTTAGAACAACTTGGGTTAGGGTTTATCAGTCACGCTGTCACATCAGTCACAAGTTGATGGTGTAGTCACAAGACTAATCACAGGACTTGAGAGAATGGAGTAGAAGGTTCTGGAATAAAGTGATGTTATACAACATGAACAACACATGTTGGCCTCATGTTATACTCATGGTTGTTTAGGGTAGGGTGCACAGTAGTGAGCACAGACCATGAGTAGTAGTATATAAGGTAGACTACTTTGTACTAGGAACTCTATCGAGTTCTCTTGTGTTACTCAATACAAGAGTTGTTTCTTGACTTAACACTTTGAGTCTTGAATCATAACACTATGCAAAATTTTTTCATTGACTACCTAATCAGTATCATTGATCATGAACCAAGCACTTAGTAAGTGCTTTGTAATACTCCTTCTTACTTAAGACATTAGCTGTTAAGTAATAGAAGCAGAAGCAGATAGGCTTAGAGTATCTCTAAGCCAAGAGATGAATGAAAATGACTGAATAAGACTTGACCAAGATTTTTAGTCAGAATATCAGTAGAATTCTTTCTCTCATTGATATGATATAGTTTAACTTGTTTGTTCTCAATTAGGTCTCTTATATAGTGATAGTAAATACCTCCAGAAAAGTGAACTCTTCTAAGATTGTCACTATAGAGATGAGAAGATAGAATATTAGAACTAATCTCATTGAGGAGGTTTCTTATTTAGATAAGTTGATGGCTATAATTAGAAAGGGCTATATATTCAGCCTCAGTTAAAAATAGAGCTACTATCTTTTACTGTGTTATAGTATGCTTGAACCCTTATATTTTATTTTTATTTTATTTTATTTTTATCTATTTTCTTTGATTTGATTTCTCTTTTTCTTTTCTTTTATTTCTTGGATAAAGAAGAAGCGTATGATGTCATAGATCTGAAACATAGTAGAAAGAACTAGAATAATAATGTCAAAGATATGGTAATAGTAGTATATATAGTGTAGGAATACATTGGAGACTTCTTATTGAGTTCTCTTGTGATTCCCACAAGGCTCTTATGACTTAAGACTACTTTAGTGTACTATTGATCATTCTAATTAGTATTTATTATAATATTTTGGTAGTATCAAAATTGTAGATAGAAACTTTACATTTTATATTTATTTTCAGACTTAGGGTTAGGGGTTAGTATGATGTTACAAACTGTCACAGTCATAAGTTATACAATCATGTAATATATAAAACATCATAGAAGGTCTTGGAACAAGATGATATCATACAGTATATTTTACATATGTTAATCTTAAGGAAAACACATGATCTTTTAGGGTAGGCTAAGATTAGTGTAGCATGGACCAGTAGTTTAGTATATATGAGGTAGTGTCAGGCGCGGTTCACACCGGGGTGGAAGTCCGCAGAATGTACTCGGAGACGAGCGGACTTGTGGAACGACCTTGGCTTCAGCTTATGTGCTGCGCCGTCTGTCTGCCGCGTGGTTGCAACTTCAGATGAAGGAGAGAAGTCCGAGTGGGAGTGAGTGCTGAATGGTGTGTCGCCGTTGAACACCGGAGATCGAGTTCAATAAGAGATTATCTTCGTTGATTATCAGACTAGCGAATTACAGTGTAACTACTAGTCTTATATACAAACTGATAATATAGGAGATGCTCGGGGTTTCAGTAGTAAAACCCCTATTGCCCCGAGTGGAGGTTTCAGTGTTGAGACACTGACAGGAGCAACTCCATCATGGAAGACTGAGTTGAATAGGAGTATCTCCGCCATGGAAGACGGAATATCCGGAAGGTTGCAGCACCGCCATGAGACATGTTGCGAGAAAGGTGGCTGCCGTGGAAGGCGGGCTTGTATGGTTCGGAGGTGGCATCACCGCGGGGATGTAGTTTTCCGGATAGGTGAAACTTGCATATGACAGGTAGATAAACTTGTATTTGAAACTTCATTGAGTTCTCTTATGTTAACCCTAATACAAAGTTTATCTTTTGTCTTAACACTTTGAAACTTAAGTTGTAACATTAGAACTTGATATGCTATCTTGAAACTGCCTAGCTTAGGGCTTTTTCTCTTTTACTCTCTATTTATTCTTGACTAAGGGCAACACTGCCCAAAGTTAAGAAGAAGACAAGGCTAGACTCTAGGTCTAAGAGATTAGTATCAGTCACCAGAAGGCTAATGTGGATGGTAGGAACTAGGCATAGGCCTCTTTCTAGATGTACTCATCATTTAAGTATATAATGTTGTGTAGTATACTTGTACTTTTTCATATGAAAGCTCTGTGCTGCAGTATCTACTTGTGATCTGTATATGTAAGAAAATGGCAGCTACTCTTAAAGTATTATTTAAAGTGGAAAAATCTTCTTAGATCAAAATTGTTTACAAATTTTCTTAGAATAATAGTTAGTAGTTGAGGTATTCAGTAGATGGTATGAGATAGAATAAGAAGAGAGCCTACTAGTATCTACCAAAATTGAGTCAAGTTCAGATTACAAGTTGGAGGGAAAAACTAGCACTAGTTTTGTCCTGCCTTTTTATATATCTTCACTCTCTATCCTACCCTAATATCATTATCACCAACTCCAATTGATTTACTACTTTTTTACCACAACATGAGTCAACACAGCTTAATTAACTTGAAACAAATAGTCAGATAGTAATAAAAGCAAATAGTTACTTTACAGATGCTAATTGCTCAAGCTGGTCTGGAAGAAGTAGTAGAAAAAAAAGCAGTAGCAGTCTCTCAACTCAATACTAGGTCAAATATAGAAGTGGCTAAGCTACAAATGTTTGATGGGGCTGCAAATAAAGTTTCAGGGTTTCTGATAGTATACAAGTTGTATATTAGAATGAGAATGAGAGAGATACCAGTAGAAAAGTAAGTACAGTAGGTTTTGTCATACATATAGGGAGGGCTAGTAGACATCTGGAAGGAGAATATAATAAAGAACTTAGAAGGAGAGCTTTTGAATTACAAAGTAGTAGGGGAATTTCTGGCAGATTTAAAGGAAGAATTTGACAGAGGAGATAATAAAATCATGAAGGTGGCTGAGTTGAAAAAGATAGAACAAGGGAATAAGATAATGGAAGAATTTGTATAGGAGCTTAGAAAAGCAGTGAGAGGTAGCAGGTATGAAAAATGACTATTAATAAAGAAGTTTAAATAAGGGATGAATGAGGTTATTCAGCAAAAACTAATGGAATCAGAATATCTTTCCAGAAGTATTGAGCAGTGATATGAGAGGGTAATAAACTTAAACAGACATTGGAGAGAGAGTAGAAAAGAAAAAGAGAGGTTAAGAGGCAAGAGAGAGATAGAATCTTAAGTACTGAGGCAGAATATATCAGAGACATAATAGCAATAATTGCTATAGTTTTAAGTCTGGCCAAGAAGATAAGAGGCTTCTCAATAGCAAGTGCTGACAGGACCTGTGCTTATGAAGAGGATTGAGAGAACAAACACAGTCATAGTAAACCCAAATCAACAGACAGAGTTTATGCTTAGATGAGACTTATATGTTATAGATATGGATTAAGAGAGAAGTTATTACAACTATGAAGGTTTTGGATATATTGTGTGACACTGTAAAAAAGAAGGAAATTGGAGAAGGATAAAACAGGGAAGAAGAGCAAATTATAAGAACAATATGAACAATAGTAATTTAAATGGAGAAGAGAATCTAATAGTTCTTAATTAAGTTCTAACTATAATAGGTTTGCAATACTCTCTAGAGTAATAGACAATAAATTCTGCTATAACCTAAATAATAGGGATATGCTAAGAGAAGTTATAGTGAAGATTGGCTTAGAAGGGTGTTATGGTAACTACTAGTCAAGATAACTAATAGTATTACTAAGTAAATTTAATAGCAGAATATCTCATGGGAATTACAAAAGAATTCAACAGAAAACCTCCAATGAATTGCTATTTTATTTATACTATTCATGTATGGTCTATGCTAATGATAAATAGTCCTACTCTAATATATATATATTGTCTTATAAGTCCACCATACTATTATTATAAGATAAACATATTCTTTGATGTCATTGTTTTAGTTTTTTATTCTATTCCAGACCTATAACATCATGTCATGTGATGAATCATGTGACTACAGTCACATGCCTCTTTATCATCTAAAAAAAGAAAATCAGAATCAAAAGAAAAGAAATATTAAATAAAAATAAAAATAAAAACAAAAGAAAAATATTAGTATCCAAGTACACCATAACAAAGGGATTGATATAAAAAAGAGAGTAACAGTTGAGGCACTGTTAGATAGTAAAGTAACAGAGCTGGTTATGAGTTTGAAGTTTACTAGGAAGTAGGGATTTAAGCTAGAAAAAAAGAAAGACTAATATATGTGAGAAATGTAAGCAGTTTCTTTAACAAGAAGAAATCTATTGAATATATGGTGGAGGTAAATATTTATTATCAAAGATATAGAGAAAAAACAGAAATCAACATAATTAGAAGTTAAAAGTAGAGTGTAATTTTGGGAATAATGTAACTTGTTCACTACAATCCTGAAATCAACTGGAGAATAAAAGAGGTAAAGATAATGAAATTCCCAAAAGAATGTGGAAAGCAATAGAAACTAAAACAAGAAAAATCAGAGTAATAAAAACAAAAGAAAGAAGAGAAGAAAGAGAAAGAAGGAATAAAACAAGAAGAGAAGAAGCAGAAGAAAAAGAAAGAAAGAAAAAGAAAAAAAAGAAGGAAAGGATAATAGAAGTAAAAAAAGTAATAGAAAAATAGTACTATAACTCAAAGTCCTTAGAGTGGGACAATAAGATGAAACCTTGTATTAGAGTTTAACATAAGAGAACTCAATAGAGAACTCTGTACAGGATTGTTTACCTTATATACTAGAAGCCTATAGTCCATACTCTACTACTTTAGCCTACTCTAAATGATCATGTGTTCATCTTAAGATCAATATAAGTTAAATATATTGTATAATATTATCTTTCTAGAACCTTCTACATCCTTTCATTGGAACCTTGTGACTTTTGTGACCATATTATATAATATGTGACTGTATCAGTAATATTATACTAAATCCTAATCCTAAGTTTAGAAAATAAAAATAATAAAGTAAATTCAGTGACCAAAGTATCTTTGTTTATAGTGAACTATAATAGGGAATTAAGAATAGAAGTAGATATAAAAAGAAGAAAAAGCAATAGAATTTGCTGAAAGAACAAAGAAAGTACAGGAAGAAGCTGGAGTAACATTAAGAAAGGCTCAGAAAGAGATGAAATAATAAGTAGATAGGAGAAGGAAAGAAGTTGAAGAATAGAAAAAGAGAAATAAAGTAATGTTGAGCATAAAAGACTTAGTGTTTAAAGAACAATTGAAAAAGAAATTAGTAGATTGATATATTAGTTTATATATTATTGATGAGATAGTATCTACTAATATGGTTAAATTATGACTGCTAACTTTGATGAGAATTCATCTGGTAGTGAATATTAGCTGAGTAGTTTGATAAAGATAACAAGTAGATGTAAGAGAATTAGTCTTATATTAAGAAGTTGTAAGTGTCCAGAAACACTAGATGATATTTGGGTAAGATATTCTACTATTATACTACTACTATATATAATATAATAAGATGGTCCAAGCACATAGTCTGTATACTTGACAAATCAATATTTACAACTATAATTAACTAAATAACTATAGTATTACTGTAATAAATTAGACAACAGTGATAAGAATAAGATAGAGATAGTTATTAGTCTATCAAGAGCTAGTATAAGTAATGACTAGTCTAAAAATATAACTAAGCCTCTATAGAGTGGATCTAGACTTATAGTATTACTAATATTCTCTGATAATAAAGAGATAGAAGGTAAAGGAAGTGAAACTGGTGAAGATGGATGGAATTGAAGAATAGCAGGTTGAAAAAATCCTAAATAAAAGAAAAATAAGAGAAGTTGTAAAGTATTTGGTATAGTAAAAAGGATTTACAGCAGAATATGATATTTGGGAAAGATAGTGTAAGTGAGCAGTTAACTTCAATTGTCAACTCTAATTTTTAGTTACAAAAATCCAAACATTTCTTCTAATGTTTTTATTAGTATCTCTAACTATCTGATACTATTATTCTGGTCTTATGTTAGCACCATTTTGCTTGATTACTATGAAATAGTAAAGTACTTAGAATAGTAGTTATTTCTAGGAAATCTTATTCTGTTTTTTTAGGTTTTTCTAGAGATAAGTTATATATCAAGTATTACTTATCAATATTATATATCAAGTCCACCCATTTGAAAGATACATCTCCATAGCAATGCTGTCATCTTAATATTTATAAAACAAGCCTATTTTCTGTGATAACTACTCTTCTTGTAATATATCTTTATAACAGTAATACAATAATCCAGATATTTAGTCTTTTATAATAGGAATACTTCTATTAAACTTGGTCTTCTATGGCAGAGTTCTTCTATCTTACTCCTGTCAGTGTCTTACTACTGAAACTTTGAGAATCTTCTATATATCTGACTCTTCTGTCTCTTTATTTTGTATATAAGACTAGTAGTTACACTGTAATTTAATAGTCTGATAATCAATGGAGATAACTCTTATTGAACTTGATCCCTAGTATTCAACAGTGATATATCCAATTAGTATCTTACTCTCATCTTAAACTTTATCTATTTTTCTGAAGTTGTAATTATATAGTAGATAGGCAGTGCAATATATAAGTTGAAGCTAAGATCATTCTACAAGTCTATATTACTGAGCTCTTTCTATAGAGTTACATACTCTGTATATTTTTGAGCCAACTTCATAGACTTTCATCTCCTAGTATGAACTATATCTGACAATTAATAGACTTAAATTTTTCTGGAACTTGAAGGAATATTTCTATGCTTCTGCTCTCAGTTGTCCTAATAGCAGAATAGAATTCTCTCTTTCAGAGACCTCAAAAAATCCCCAAGTCTAACAGTCTAGGATTGCTTACTCTTATGTCTCAACCTCCCTTATTTTTTTTTGCTTCCTATATAATGTTATCTTTGGAACAACCCCATAACTCTATCAATATAGATAAGGCCCTGAGCCTTCTGCAACATCATCTATGGAAAGTAGCTGAGTACTAGCATACCTCAGAGATTTCAACTATTAACTCAACTCTATGACTTATAGACTTTAATATATAACTTTGTATCTATGGGTGTACCCTCTTCTATATTCACTAGACCCCTCTTTCTAGGCAACTCTTTATCATCAAAGAACTCATTATACTGTCTATGATTTAATATATCTTTACTCATGGACTTTACTAGAAATTGCCAAATGGGTTGAGCCTTTCTAAGTGTCTGCTCCCTATATATTCAGTTATTCATGGACCAATTTAGTGGAGATCAAAATAAGATCCTGTAGATGCTATCCTTTTTTAGAAGTGGTTTTTAAAACCTGTTTAGAGAAGAGTCAAACACCAGAGTTTAAGGAGCTCTTTTAAGCTCACTTCTTTTCTCTTAAAACTAAAGCTGAGGCCATCAACAAACTGGAGGAAACTACTTACTGTTAAGACAGCTATTTAGTAGAGGATTACTTAGATAAATTCTAGGCCCTGATATCCAAGATTAGGTATATATATCCCTATACCATTGCTGTCAAGTTTAGATGGGGTTTTTATACTACTATTCAAAGTCAGATAGCTATTCTGCTAGTAGAATGACTAGAGAACACTGATCCAGGAGCATGGTTTGAGACTACAAGGTATATAAACCAAGCAAGATAGGTTAATAAGGCATTCTAGTTAGATTAACAAGTGTCTCTTATCTCCAATGTCAATCTCTAATCTCTGCTCAACTAGAGTTTGTTCTCTGCTCTCCTTATTGATAGTTTACATCCTTTACTATCCCAACACTTTAACATCAATTACTGTCAATGCTGTCACTAGATATTTCTATAGATATAGATGCTATATGCAAACTTTGCTTTTTACCTGCTAAAGGATACTACTACTATAGAGATTTAAACCATATCACTTGGAACTATCCTACTGTTGTAGCAACCACTCGCTGGAACAGCACTCGTAGTATGCTAACTTCAGCAAAGCTCTCAGTTGGCTATCTAGTAGTGGGAATTACAAGAGAACTCGACAAGGAGCCTTTGCTGTATTGATCCTCTATTATATTACAGGCTCCTGGTCCGTGCTACAACAATAATTACCTGCCCTTATGTCCATACATTGTCCTCATGTTCTATTACTCATCTACATGTGTTTTCCTTAAGGCCACTATGCTTCCTACATATGCTCTAATGTCATACTCTTAATCTTTGCTGTACATGTGTACACCATGTGTATACCATGAGGAACTCATGTCTCTTGATGTCACTCCTAACCCTAACTCCTTCTCTAGACTGCTCTAGACTGCTCTTGATTCTATCATATGACTTCCAGGTCATGTGCTTTTCATCTGTTGTAGACTAATAATAATACTAACTATTTTTGTCTGGCTAACCCTAACCCTAGCCAAAGTCTGTCCACACTCTCGTCTTATAACACCTATAAGATTAGATATATGGCAGTTAACCACTAAGCAGCAGGAGAAACTTATGGAAGACTTAAACACCTTAAAGAATATTAAGATTAGACAGTACTTGGAACTAGAGATTGCAGAGATCACAGATAATATATTAAGCAACTAGGATTTTGTATAGAGTGACTAGCAAGCTGTGTACCCATGCCACTAAATAATAGATTCACTATAGAAGAATATATTTGCTCTAAAGATCCACAGACTTAGATTTCTATGCTACAGCCACTTTTTCCCAATATCTCTCCAAAGTATTTTGATAAAACTAGACCACAGAAAAGAATATCTTGGTGTTTTTCTCTTATATTCAGTATTTTGAGTTAGTATTTGCAAAGAAGAACTCTGATATACTTCTAAACTATTAGAGATAAAACTATGCTATTGAATTAGTACTTGAAGCTGATTCCAAATTATACAAGGTATATTTGCTATCACCTACAGTGTTACAAGCTTAAGACCTTAGAGTAGGTCAAAAGAAAAAACCTTGTATAGAGATTACACAAGAGAACTTAATAGAGAACTCTGTATAAGACTATCTACCTTATATACAAATACTTAATGGTTTGTGTGAGCTATTTATAGCCTACTCTAAATGACCATGTGTATGCCTTAAGATCAACATATGTATTACATGTTGTATGATATTATCTCTTCCAGAATGTTCTACATTCTTCTCTATGTCTTGTGACTTGTCACTGTCACTGTCACCATGTTATTTGATGTGACTGATATGTGACCAAGTGATGTTGTTACTAATACTAACCCTATGTTCTAAAAATAGAAAAATAAAAATAAATCAAAAAGAAAAAGAAAATAAGAATAAGAAAATAAGAAAAAACTAAGTCTACTTCTTGCAATCTTGATATACAGAGCAGTTAGAGCTTAATAATTTCCTTGTTGAGAATCTTCATACTGGTAAGATATATTCTTCTAAGTCTCTCATGGTTACACTAGTATTTTTTATTAAGAAAAAGGATAGCTTTCTCTAGTTAGTACAAGACTACAAAACACTTAGTGTTATAATGATCAAGAATAAATACCCACTTCTTCTGATTTCTAAGCTTTTTTCACAGCTCTAGAATACTAAGTACTTCACTAAACTGGATATTTGTTGGAGTTTTAACAATGTCCAGATTAAGTTTGGAGATAAGTAGAAGATTGCTTTTCACACTAATCACAGACTTTGTGAGCTCTTAGTAATGTTCTTTAACATGACTAATAGTCCAGTAATATTCCAAACCATGATGAATAACATCTTTCAAGACCTCATAGTAGAAGATATCATGATTGTCTACCTGAATGATATCCTAATCTATATTTAGACTTTGGAAGAACACCACAGAACAGTTGCTAGGGTCTTAAAAGTACTGATAGAGCATAAGCTATATCTCTAGCCTAAGAAATATAACAAGCAGCAAATAGAGTATTTGGGTCTAGTCATATCAAAGAATCAAGTAGAGATGGATTTAATAAAAGTGGCCAGAATTTGTGACTGGCCAATTTCTAAAATCTATACTGATCTTCAAGCATTTCTTAGCTTCACAAACTTTTACCAGAGATTTGTCTATAGATTTTCAAAAGTAGCATACTTTTTCTTTGACCTCACTGGAAGTAACAGTATCTGGACATGAACTACTAGCCAACAATAGGCTTTCAATTCTCTGAAGATAGCTATCACTTCTGTACCTGTTTTAACTTTTCCCAATATCTTCATGTTATTTCAGATAAAGACAGATAGCTTGGACTTTATAATTCAAAACAGATGATAAGTGGTACTTAGTGGCCTTCTTTAGCAAGTTCCTCTCATCTGTTAAACACAGTTATGTGATCCATAATAAAAAGATATTGGCAATTATTTGTACTCTTGAAGAATGGTAGTATTTTCTTGAAGAGGTAAAAAACTCTGTGAAAATTTGAATGGACCACTGGAATTTAGAGTATTTTATGATGACCAAAAAGCTCAATCAAAAACAAGCCTGTTGGTTCTTGTACTTAACAAGATTCAATTTTATACTATACTACTATACAGATAAGTCTATAGACAAACTAGATATACTTTCTCATAGATTAGATCATGGAAATGAATCATATGATAATAAAGATGTAGTCTTGCCCAAGCTGAAGTTTCTAGCAGCCTGTCAGAAGTAAAGATAGTAAACTTTAATTATTTTCTTTAATATCTCTTATTTTTATTCTTGTTTTATTTTTATTTTTATTATTCTGGAACTGAGGATTAGGGTATAGTGTGACATCACATGTCACATGATGCAGTCACAATTATAATTACACAACCATATACTATAGAGGATCCTAGAATAATGATGTTATATTATATAAGCTTACATATGTAGTTCTTATAATAAATCCATATACTTTAGAATAGGATAGTTGTAGTATGTGTACAGATTATGTCCTGTAGTACATAAGATAGATTATCTTATACTAAGAACCATCAAGTTCTCTTGTATAAACTTTATATAAGATTCTTTCTCTTGGCCAGCTCTAAGATTTTAAGTTTGTGACATAGCCTAAGTAATAGAAAGAATGGCATTTGAAGATAAAAAATGAGAACTTCTAATAGATATCTACCACAGAAATTGACTTGGTCATCAAGAAACCTCTAACAGTTATTAACAAAGTCTGTTCATTCTTTAGAGTGGTCAAAAGTTAATGGTTTACTTCTATTCTACAGTAAGATCTATATCTCTAACCTCCATGATCTTTGACATTGTATAGTCTCTCTGTACTATGATACTAAGATTGCTGAATATGCTAGACATTAGAAAATACTAAAATTAGTATCTTGAAGTTACTGATAGTCTCAGATATCTAGGTATGTTAGCCAATATATTAGCATCTACAATCTCTGCTTGTGAACTAAGCTTATCTGTTAATTACCATTTAGAGAACTAACCCTGCTGGCTGTGCCAAATACAAGATAATTAGTATAAATTAGAAAGCAAATACAGCCAGCTAGAGTGCAAATGTTCAAGCTAACTAGTAATAAGCTATTAGCATATGTAAGATATAAGAGAATTCAGAATTTTATAAGTATGAAGTGATTTAGAATTAGCTTAATCTATAACAGGTCTAAGAGTGACAAGGTGTCAGCCTACTAGTAGTATTAGTTAATTCTTTCTCATTGATATAAAATAGCTTAAAAGATGCTAATTAGAGATCAAGACAACTAAAGCTTATAATCTGTTGGAAGAAACAGAATGTACAGCAATATGGTGCAGTGTGAACAACTAAAAACCACTTACCTATAGTAAGTACTGTAATAAAGAGCTTAGAAGGTATATACAATAATAAAAGACAAGTAGTAGTAGTAGTGATTTAGCCTATGTGAAAATTTATATTAACTATCTAATTAGTACTACTAATTGTGGACCAAATGCTTAGTAAGCAGAATGCTTTGCAATATTAGTGATGAAATACTAATAGAGTATCAGATAGGAGAACTCTATTATGGAAGACCAAATACTTATAGAGTTTTGAATAGAAGATAATATCACCTTAGAGAATGAGTTGTGAAATAACACTATTACAGAGAATGTATTATAAACATATATATGAATAGAATAATACTACTACAGAAGACAGACTATTTTTAGAGTTAGACTTGTTTTATAATACCAATATGTTAGAGGCAAATTATACTTGCTATATTATCCATGATAGTAGTATGGAAAATGAGATGGAAGAGTGACTTAGTAAACCAAGTTCTAGAAAAAAGAGCCAGAAGTAGTACTATATAGATAAGATAACTTTAGCTTCAATAGATAATGTTATACCTAGTCTATGAATTGTGTAGTCATAACTCTAAATAATAGGAGTTTGGATAGGAGAATACAAGTGTAGTATAGTTTAAGTTGATTATTGGACTGGAAAATAGTACATAGTAATTATGTTCTTAAATATGGAAGTGATAATCTAATAATATTTTACTATTGCATATACTCTAGGTAATTAGGCATTATAGGGGTTGTTATTTAGACTTTATGGAATTGATAAGGAATACAGGGTTTTTGGTTCTCAGATTGATGGTAATTGGAAATGAAGTGTATGTGACATAATATAAGGTTCATATTTATTTTATTTTAAAAAATCAACAATTTATTACATAGAACTTGGTAGTAGATTATAACAGAAAAAACTGGATGATACTATGTTATACTAGACAAAACAAAATAGTGATACCATTATTATGTAATTTCTTCATGGAAAGAGAATGCTCCTAAGTTAAATTTTAGAAATACAACAAAATTTTTTTAACAACTCTCTGTTAGGATTTTAAAACTTGTTATACCTTCTGCAATCATGAAGGATATAATGTCTTGATTTGATTGGATAGTTTCTATATGAACATTTGAACATTTCCTTGAGAAAAATCTGAAATATTATTTCTTTATAGGAGTATGGTTTGTAATGACTTTAGTTGTATGTGTACACAAAGTGTTAGAGTATCCAAGATGATTGAGCTACATGTCATCTTTTGTGCAAGTGAGCTTAGTGGGTAGGAAGTTGTCACCAATTAAATCTAGAAAGTTGTTTCTTTTGTGGTCCAATACTTGAAATATTATTTGCTAATTGTGGAGAATTCAGTCACATTCTTTTCTTTTACTAAAATCCCATAATGTTTTACATAGAAAAATAGGATTGATATAAAACTGTTTGATCTCTTTGTCTACTGCCAAGTAGGGGTACTATTTTGTACTACTTAAGCAATCCTGAAAAGCAATAATATTGCTAGTATTCTTGTTAAAGAACATCCTGAGATTTTGAGCAATAATAATAGTTTACAATTGGTAAGAATGAGAGGACAAATCAAAAATCTATTTGGTGGCATGTATGGTGTCAATAATAATAATGATATTTTCAGTGTTAGGGACTTGAACAGCCTGATTAATACTACATCTCATAGAAAATAATTCTGCTTCAGTGGAGATAATATTTATGGCATGATAAATAGTTTTAGCTATAATATTTTTATCTTAGTAAATGTGCAAAATTGAAGTTGTGACTTTATTTTTGGCACTGGTATCTGAAATAACCAGAACAGTATTAGTATTAGATAGAGAGTCATCAAAGATTTTTTTGAAAAAATGTAAGTGAGTGTTCTTAACTTTAGTGTTTTTTTTGGTTCACTGTGTGAAAAGAGTAGTAATTAGAAAAATTATCTACTAGTCTGAAACTATAAAAGAAAGACTTTATTTAGTTAGTTATTGGAGTCAATGATTGAACTCTTGATTTTGTATTGTTGTTTATCCATTATTTTGGTCATAGATAGACAGTGAGATTTGGCCTTTTTTGAGTAATGATCATCCATAAGTGAGTTGAGAATGTGTTGCTTGGATAGAGATACCATTCACAAATGATATTTTCTACTGATCTTATTAAGGTGAAGATAGATAGAAATGAGGCTAGCAATGGCTTTGACTCTCCATGACAGTGAGATATGGAAAGCATCTCTAATCTATAGAGCTACTCTATGTTGTATCTTTTTTAGCTTTTTAGGTAGGTGAAAAAGTAGTATCTCTTTGTAGTACCATAGTTGGAAGCCATAAAGGATGATGTATATAACACACATTCTGTAAAGAAGTCATTTGTGAGAGGTCAATAACCCTTTGGTGGAATTATTCAACATCTTTATATCTTTGATAATAGACAGAGCTTTGTTGGAATAAAAATAGATGTGGTGATGGAAAGAGAGCTTTTTATCAAAAAAGAAACCAAGGTATCTCCAATTATTCTTTGATCATAGTAGAGATCCTCTTAAAGGTCCTAGATCTAATGGAAAGAGGTTGCAATTATTTATTAGTCTAGAAAAATAGAAGACCTCTGATTTGTTGTGTTCAATTGCAAGTCTAAACTGTTTAAAAAGAGAGGAAATAATGCTATAACTACAAAACAAACTGGTATTTGATTTTTCATAAAATTTCTCCTGAGAAATAAAAAGGCCATCATCAATTAGAACAATATATAAAGCAGATAAAATAGGGGACAGAGCTGATCCTTAACTAATACCTATGTCAGTCTTGAAAGATAAAGAAACAAAGTTGTTCTAGACATATTGCATCTTTCTATTAATTAAATAGTTAGAGAAGAATGAAGAAATTCCAGAATCAAATCCAGCTTTATCAAAAATAATTGGTAGGAGTTGATGATTGAGTGAAGGAAAAAATTGAGCAATGTTGAAATTAAGAGTGTTTATATGGAGTTCTTTGACCTATCTAGTGCAAATAAGATAGGTCAAGTATAAACCTGCATCTACAGTAAAATACTGCTTCAAACCTTCTAGTTAATTCAGGTGAATGAAGTTATTGACAATTGAGTAGATTTGAATTCTCTTGCTGATGACTTTCTCAATAAGTTTACTGAATGCATTGAGGAGAACTATAGGATAAAATGCCTTTTGGAGAGTTAAATGCTGGTTTGTTCAGCTTGGGAATAATAATTGATGTTGATTTCTTAAAATATGAAGGCCAAAATCCTAGATCAATACAAACATTTGCAATATTGACAAAATTAGTGATATATTTATTATTGGTCACAAGAACTTTGAGATGACATCATGAAATATGATCAGAATCTGTTGTGGATAAGCTGCTGCAGTTTTTAATAGCATCAATGAATTCCACTTTAAAAAAAGTCAGCTACTTGGATAGAGGTTTTAAGAGAATTTTATCTAATAATTGTATGTTAATATTTCGATTTTGAGCTAAGTTGAAAGTTTGATGGAGTGCTTGCTAAAGGTCATCAAGTTCAATGCAGGGACATTTGTTAAATAGCTTCTATAGCCAATAGCTTGTATTTTTGATCTATTTTCTTAAATTATATAGTCTTTTGTTTTTTGACATAATTTCTTGAATTTCTTCTAGTCTGGACTTGACTTGGATGTTCTATATGCACTTAAGTTTCTGCTACACTCCTCATTCCACCATACTTTAGAACATTTAGTAAATTTAATACATTTGGAATACTTATTCTAAAGGTTGTCTGAATAGATGCAAATTCTTATACTACTCTTTCAAGTGATTTGCTGTCAGAAATGTCAGTAGTGTTAATATTACCAATTTTATTCTTAAGTTTGCTAACAAAACTTTTCTTCTTCCTCACTATTTTTGATAATAGTTTGACATTTATCTTGAATGAAGTCTTCATTAATAATGATATATATTGTTAAAAGAGTATAATCAGATAGACTTTGTAGATCTGGTAAAATAGAATAATTGTTAAATTCTCCAGAATTAGCTCAAAAAAATATTAGGTCAATAAAATAATTTGCTTTGTTGGAGTTGTTAGTATAACAAGTAGGAACTTAATTGATAGGTATAAACAACTCTAGATCAATTGAATCAGCAATTTCCCTAATGATATTAGTATAAGTTAATGTTATAACTTGAAGATATTAGAGTAAATTAATGAATAGAACCTTATATAGAGTTTGTATAAGAAAACTCAATAGAAAACTCTTTATAGGATTATCTACCTTATATATCTGAGACTACTGGTCTATGCTCTACTACTTTAGCTTACTCTAAATGACTATGCATTTGTCTTAAAATCAACATGTATTATACATATTATATGATATTATTTCTCTCAAAACCTTCTACTCTTTTCTCTGTGATCATATGACTATTTGTGGCAGTAAATATCATGCCAAATCCTAATCCTAAGTCCTAGAATAAAAAATAAATCAAAATAAAATAGAAATCAAAATAAAATTAAGGTTTCTTGTTATTTTTTTAATTTTTAATTTTTGAAATCAACAATTTATAACATGAGGTGCAAGGGTAATCTATAGTAACTACTGTCAAGATTATTGATGGTGGACTTTATTTTTATTTTCTCTTTTCACTTTATTTTTCTTTTTCTTTATTTTCTATTTTTAGAACAACTTGGGTTAGGGTTTATCAGTCATGCTGTCACATCAGTCACAAGTTGATGGCAAAGTCACAAGACTGATTACGAGACTTGGGAGAATGGAGTAAAAGGTTCTGAAATAAAGTGACGTTATATAACATGGACAACACATGTTGGCCTCATGTTATACACATGGTCATTAGGGTAGGGTGCACAGCAATGAGCACGGACCATGAGTAGGAGTATATAAGGTAGACTACTTTGTACTAGGAACTCTATTGAGTTCTCTTGTGTTACTCAATACAAGAGTTGTCTTACTGCTTAACCCTTTGAGCTTTAAGTCATAACAGCTACTTTGTAACTACATATATTCAAAAGGAAATAACATGTAAAAGAAAAAGAAAAAAAGAAGAAAAAAAGAAATCTAAGTACAGCTAATAAAATTACTAAATTACTTTACTCTACTTTTAAAAGAGTTCCTGTTGTTTTTTACTGTGCCACTCTGTTGAAATGGTTATGTTAATATGAACAATTATAACTATCTGCTTGATGGTCTCTATTGCAATTCATACATTTGAAGACATGAGGATACAGCTCTCCTTCTAGAGTAGCTGAGTGATTTGCTTTCTTGTTTTCCATGCAATACCATACTTTCTCTTTATGATGTTTGGTAATGTGAGCTCTATAATACTTAGTATATCTGAAAACATAAGAGTAACAGCTGAGTGCCAAATGGTCCCATTTCCAACAGTTCTTACACTGAGAAACACTGGAGTTCATGTTTGTACCACAGATGGTAGCTATGTATTGTTCAATGTTGAATTGGCAATTGATGATGTTCTTTGCTGCAGAATTGCTCTAAGAATTCCAGATATCAATTCAAACTACTGCAATGTCTGATTTGGATAATGCTTTGATAATGTGTGGTTTTGATGCTAACATAATGTCTTCAAATAAGTGTAATTCTTTGACAATACTTTCAACAAAATCAGAAGTAATGAGACCATTCTCCATCTTGTGTAGAAGTCCAACAATCTTCAGATATGACTTAGACTTGGGAAGATAAGAACTATCAATAGAGTTTGAATTGATGTTGGAGATATTTTTGATGTACTTCTTGATTGTTGATAAATTAGAAGCATTTGCTGGTTTGTTTATTATAATGATGACTTCTTCATTTATAATGCAAATGAAGTCTGTGATAATATCTGATTTCATGTTTTTCAGACATTTGTTGATATTAGCTATATGTAGATTGGCTGAATTTACAATCAACTCAGCATTTGACTTTACCATAGAAATTATCACTTGTTTCCTAGATGGCCTCTTTGTCGTTATATTGATTCTAGGCTTCTTCTGCTCCTAACTGCTATTCTTGGTCTTAATTATCTTTTCCACTTTATCAGCTAACAAGGATGGAAAAGCTTTTTTAATATGCAAAACATCATTGATGTTTGGCGAGATATTAGCTTTGGAAGCCTGTGTATATAACTTCTTGATATTAAAAAGAATTAAAGCTTTCTTGGTAATGGTTTTAACTTTCTTGTTGAGAGGCCACAAGATAGGAACTGTTGGAGTGGAAGGAACAGCCTTAGGTGGTAGAGTGGGAGTAGATTCTAACTGAGACTTTTTCTCTGTTAGCTTCATTGAAACCTTGTCTTTATTAAGGTTATCATTTGATTTGTTCACAAATTATCTTAAGATACCCTTGTTAATCATGAGTTGTTTTTCTTTGTCATAAATGAGTAAATTCCATTTCAACTAATAAATCATACTAATAAGATTCCAAAGATTCTTAGCAATTATGTCAACTGGATAATATTTAATATGTTTTCTGATTCTTTTCAGAGAATAGACAATATTGGTGATGTTTTTACTTAAGGATTCTTCACTCTCAAATAAAGATAATGCTCAATATACTCCATCTTATGAATTTGAGTCTAATGTATTGCCATAATTCAATATAGTTGATTCTAAGCCACTCGGCACAGACATGTTGATGTTTTGAAGATCAGGCATAAGTATGCCTTGAGGCTGAACATGTGTGTTGGGTGAGGCTTGAACAGGAGTATTAATACTCTAGTTCATTAACAATTTCTCCAACTCTTCCAGGTTAGAGAATGAGTTAGTAAATATTAACAATCCTTGCTTGTTGTTCAACTGTTTCAGTTTCATATTTGACTTGCTCATAGTGATAAAGATAAAAGAGAACAAAGAGTACGCTATTATTTTCTATGAGTGTGAGCCACACTAGATGGTAGTAGGAGGAAAGAAGCATGTTGAGGTTTCTTGTTATGATAAGGATATTATTTAGATTTACCTTAATATCCTTTAGATATTTTAAGATGGTTTGCTGATTATCAAAGTAAATATTAATAATGAAACAAATAATACTTCAATTAAAGAAAGAGATAAGATTAATATTCCTGTAATTGATAATGTTCTTTCTGAATGAGAAGTGTAATTGAGAGAGTTTGGAATTGATGTATATGATAACTCTTAGGTAATCATTATTATTAGTAGATTGTCTTAAGAAGATAATTCATAAAGAATGATGAAAAACACTAATAATTGATTTGTCTTCTCCAGAAGATAAGCTAGAAATAGACTAGATGATAGACTATGAAGGTTTCTCAAATGAAGATGATATTAAAATTTGTACTGTTTTATAAGATGAGATTTAAGAGAAGATAGTTCTTGTAAATGTTCTATAAAAATTTTTTAAAGTTGTATAAGATTATTGTTTTAATCTACTCATACTTGAGTGAATTGAATTAGCTCTGATTTCTCAGAGCTTCTGGAACTTCTTATCATCCCAATCATAGTTGAATCTGTATTTCTAAAAGAGACAGTTGTAGTTATTCACTTGGTGATTATCTTTGTAGTTAACATATTTAAAGGAGTGTAAACAAGGTTTATCTTTTGAGGTTTCAATGTTACAACTCAAAGACCTTAGGATTGATCAATAAGAAGAACCTTGTATTAGAGTTAACACAAGAAAACTCAATAGAAAACTCTGTACAGAATTGTTTACCTTATATACTAAAATCTAATAGTCTGTGCTCTATTACTTTAGCCTACTCTAAATGACTATGTGTTTCTCTTAAAGTCAACATATGTATAACCATAACATATTATGATAAACTCTAACCCTAAGTACAAAAATAGAAAATAAAATAAAATAAAGTCTACTCTTTCGATTCTGATATTCAAGTTATAGAGGTTTGTCTTGAAGTTGGCTTTACAACACCAAGCTATATCTCTGTGGTTTTTAATTTTATGTGGCCCATTGTATTTTGGGCATTTCATACTATGTATTCAGTATATGAAAGTAATATGTTCCCACTTTTAGCAATTCTTATACTGGAAAACTCTGAGATTCATGTTAGTTCTGCATATTGTAGTAATATGGCTTCCAATATTGGAGCATCTTTTGATTAGTATTTTAGCATTCAATATTGTGGCAATCACTAGTCACAATGGCCAATAGTAATATAAACAATAAATCTCTCAGTAGGATATTAAGTAGAGATTACAAGAGAACTTGACAAGGAGTCTCTGCTGAATTGCTACCCTATTTATATAAGTTATAGATGGTCCATGCTAACACTAATTTAACCTTGCCCTAAAGTCCATGCATTGTCCATACCTCATTCTTATATCTTCTATAAGGACACCATGTCATATACATATGTTCTGACATCATTCTTCTAGTCTTTTCTCTCAAAGTTTATATCTATGACATCACATCATGTGATGTGTCATGTGACTGCAGTCACATGTTTATTCATTGTCAAAAATAAAAAGAAAAAGAAAATTAAAAGAAAAGAAATATTAAATCAAGAAAAATAGATAAAAGAAAAATAAATAAAAGAAAAAGAAAAATGTTAGTGTCCAAGCACACTATAACAGTACCTCCCTCTTAAGTTTCCTACTTTAGAGGAACTTGCCTCTCTCTCTTCTATCTCCTTTCCTTTTCATCTTGTCCAATTTCTCTCTAATTTCCTTCAAATTTCTTATTATCCCACCCAAACAAAATCCTTGCTATAAACTTTCCTGGTAACTTGCTCCTCTTGAACTCCTCTGCTTCTGGATTCAACTCTATCTCTACTGCCTTCTGTTTTCTTTTTCTCTTCTCTACTTGTTATCTTTTTCTTCCCTTATTTCTTTCTCAAATTTTTCCACTAAGTCCATTGCATTCTTCAAATTTTCTAACCCCTCCCAAGTGTCTTCCTCTGCTGTATAACTCTTCTATCTCACTAAATACTTTGGTTTTCCTCTCCTTTCTCATCTATCCAAAATCTTCTCTACTTTATATTTCTTTTCCCCTTCTATCTTCACTGAAGGAGGTGGGATTTTCTTCTGTCTCTCTACCTGTTCTTGATACTTCACTATTCTTCTCATATTAACCACTGGGTGTATTCTTAATGATACTGGTAACTCCAACTCTACTACATTTTCTGATATGATTTTCTTGACCATATAAGATCCAATATACTTCTCTGCCAATTTCTTTGTTGCTCTCTTCATCAACTCCATTGGAAAGTCCTTTATACTTATTAACACTTTATCTCCTACTTTATATTTCTCTGCTTCTTTCCTATTCCTATCTGTCTGTCTCTTCATCTCCTTCTATGACTTTATCAACACCACCCTTGCTTCCTCATGTCTATCCTTTATCTCTTTCACAAACTCTTTTGCCTTCACATTCTTCCCTTTTTTTCTAATATCAAAGCCTATTCTTGGTTCTCTCCTATAGTTGACTTTAAACAGTGATAACTTAGTGGATGTATGTACCTTGTTATTAAATGCAAATTCTGCCATTGCCAACCATTCTGACCAATTTTTCTGTCTATGATTGATGTACATTCTCAAATACTGTTCCAATTCCTAATTTGTCCTCTCCATCTGTCCATCTGTTTGTAGGTGATAAACCATAGACAACTTTGTTTTTATTCCTAACATTTTGTTCAACTCTCTCATCAATCCTGCCACAAACTGGAGCCTTCTATCCAAAATCATACTTTCTGGCAACCTATGTAACTTCTACACATTATCCCTGAACAACTTTGCTAACTCTTCTACTATTATTTTTTCTATTGTTGTCATAAATTGCAACATTTTTGAAAATCTATCACATACTATCAAAATCAAATTATAGTCTTTAGACACCGGTTACTTCATAATAAAATCCATTAATATATGCTACTATAGTCTTTCTGGTACCTTGTTAGGTCTTAATTTTCCTACTAGCATCTCTGCTCTATTCTTCATTCTCTAACACTGATCATATCCTTCTATATATTACTTTACCTCCTTTGTAATCCCTGGCCACCAATAGTTCCTAGTAACTAGTTCTACCATCTTCTACTGTCTTTCATATCCCACTATTAGTATATTATAATGAAGCCAAATGATTTCCAATCTCAACTTCTCATTTCTCAGCATATATATCTTCTCTTCCTTGAATACTAAATCATCCTCTATCTGCTATTCATCATTTCTCAATACTTTAACTTCTACTTTTTTCATTTTTTCTACAGCCTTTACCACTTCATTATCTCTTACTTCTGATTTTTTAATTTTCTCAATTATATCTTTCTTGGCTCCCTTGATTAACCACTATTCCTTTTTTATTGCTCTAATCTCTAACCACTTCTTTTTTAATATCACATGATTTTCATTGTTTCTTTCTATCTCTTCTGTTCAATTTGCTCTCCTACTCAAACTATCTACCCTTCCTATACTTTTGCCAGCTACATGCTTCAAAGCAAAATCAAATCTTGACAAATATAAAGTATATCTAGCCTGCCTTTGATTTAACTTCTAAGCCTTCATAAAGTACTCTAAGTTTTTATGATCTGTTCATATTTCAAACTAATCCTTGACTCCTTCTAAGAAATACCTTCATGCTTCTAAGCACTGAATAATTGCTAATATCTCTTTATCGTAAATCTCATAATTACTCTTAGCTTTATTCAATGATTTTGAAACATAAGTGACTAGTCTCCACTTCTCATTTTCACATCTCATTGACAATACTCCTCTCATAGTAAAATCTAATACATCTACCTCTACTCTTATTTCTCTATCCAAGTCTGGTATTACCAAGACTGGTTCTGTTGTAAATCTCTTCTTCAACTCCTCAAACACTTTTTGCTGCTTCTCTCTCCAACTCCACTTTATCTCTTTCCTTGTCATCTCATGTAATAGTCTTACTATCTTTGCAAAATCTTTGATAAACTGTCTATAATAGTTTACCAATCCCAAAAACTTCTGCACATCCTTTATATTCTTTGGTACTGGCCACTCTACTACTCCTTGAACCTTCTCCATCTCCATCCTTACTCCATCTGTTCCAATTACTACTATTAAAAATTCCACTTCTCTAACCTTCTACACACATTTTTCTGGTTTTACAAATAAGTTATTTTCTTTTAACCTCCTCAGTACTTCTTCTACTATCTTATCATGTTCTTTCTCTATCTCTGTTACTATCACTATATCATCAATAAATACCACTATCTTTTCTTCTACCATCATATCTCTTAGTAAGTCATTTATCATTGTCACTGGTGAGTTCATCAGTCTAAAGAACATTACCATAGGTTCAAATAACCTCTCTGGCATTGAAAATGCTACTTTCTACTTGTCTCCCTCTTTTATCCTTATATTATTGTAACCCTACCACAAGTCTATTTTTGTAAACACCTTCTTCTTCCCAATGCTATCTATTAGATCTGAAATTAGTGGCAATGGGTAGTTATTCTTGATTGTCCAGCTATTCAGATATCTATAGTCTTACACTATTCTCTTCTTCCCATCTTTCTTTAGCACAAAGAATACTGGTGATGTCTATGGTGACTTCGATGGCCTAATGTATCTCTTTCTCAACTGATCTTTTACAAACTCCTGGACTTTCTCTCTCTCTACTCTTGACAATGGGTATATCTTTCTCTTTTTTGGCACAAAATCTTCTCTGAGATCTATGGCATGATACCAAGCCTTCCTTATTAGCATTTTCTCTAACTTTTTCTTCTCAAATACCTTCAAATACTTATGGAACCTTCTTGGAACCATTTCTTCTACTGTTCTCAGTTCTATCAAATCTTTTTCTTTATCTTTCACTATTCTTGCTATTGCCATTTCTTCATCTGTTATCAGTTTTTTGAACTCTTCTCTTTCCTCTTTCTCTTTCTACTTCTGCCATCCTAGCTTTGTCTGTCTTCTCCTTCTCCATTTCTTTCCACACTTTTCTGGACATCTTGTCATTTGTACCTCTTCTGTTTTCCAATCTATCTCTGGGTTATAGCATACTAGCTAAGACATACCCAATATGACTCCCTATTTCTGACCTTCTATTACATCTATTGATATTCTCTTCTTATGTTTTTTGAAAAATATCTCTACCTCCACTGTATCTACTATTGGCCTTGCATAATTAAGCATTCCATTAGCATTCCTCATATAAATCAGTCTCTCTAACTTTGTCCTTCTAAATTTATTCTTCCTCACAAATTCCTTACTCATTATTAATCCTGTTACCCTACTATCTAACAATGCTTTCACTACAATTCCTTCTTTCTCCTCTTCTTGCTTCAATCCAGTCTTTACTGTCATCTTTCTTAATAATTTCTCCTTTTTCTTCTTTCTTTCTACTTTTGTCTATTGTACTTCTATCACTCTCTTAGCTCTTTTCTTTCTCAAAATTTCTTTTCTATTTTTTCCTACTTCACTTCCACTTCCTTCTCCTCTCTGTATCACTCTACTTCTCAACACTTCAAATCTATTTGAGGGCATCTGTACTGATCCCTCTTCTTCCATATTTCTACAATGATAGGCAATATGCCCAAAACCTCTACAAACAAAACACTTTCTCTCCTTCATCACTTTCTGTCTATTCTCTTCTCTTCTTCTTTCCTATATCTCTTGTTGTCTCCACTCTTCCTCTACTTTTCTCTCTTCTTGTATTCTCATTCCTTCTACTCTCTTCTACTTATTGTCTATTCTTTTCTTTTTCTTTTCTTCTTCTCTTTCTTTTCTCCTTCTTTGCTTTTCCTCTTCCTACCTTTCCTCATACTCTCTTCTCCTCTGTTCTCTATCCTCCTGTCTTCTTCTTTGATTTTCCTCCTTTTTCTTCAGTGTCACCAACATTTTCTGCAATTTTAGTATCTTTTTACCATTTTCTATTATTATATTCATCAATTTAACCACATTCTCTTCTCTATATTCTCTAATCATTTCCTCCAAATTCAACTGACTCAAATCTACCATGTTCTGATTCATTGCTACCATTTTGTTTAATAGTAGAAACTATCTCTTTTTAAGAAGTGTCCCAAAAATTCCTTTATAAGTACTAGCCAGTATTCTTCTTACCTGACCTCACACTGTCTACTGACTACTTGTCTACTGCCCTACTAACTACTGTCCTAATGAACACTGGCTAATATTCCTAAGAAGGGAATCTCTAATCTAGATGTTTTCTTACTGAACAACGCTGTTACTCTGTATGGACAGATTACAAAGAGATCCTACAGCACAAGCTTTTTACTCAAATATGACTATTTACCACATTCACAAAAGGTAATACAAATGATATACATGAGTAGGCTAATGTGCAAATGACCAGCTAAGCTTTCTCTGCCTAGCTAGTGTATCCTTTAAGCTTAGGGCCTGGCTATATGTTTTCTTGACTTTGGGCATGCTGCTTTCAGTTGAGGATAAATAGAGAGTAAAGAAAAGAATAGGAGTTTATATGATGCAGAGTCTCTAAAGGATAGTTGACTAGAAGAGCCTGGAGCTTATGATATTGTTATAATCAACATTATTTAAGTTCTTGATGTATTTTTTAATTATGTTCAAGTTAGATGCAGTAGATATTTTATTGGTGGTTATAATCAGTCCTTTGTTGTTAGACTGAATGAAATCCACAGAGATATTTGTCAAGTTCACAAACAGTGGACTTAGTTTTTCTCCATTTTAATTTTAATTTTCATTTTCATTTCATTTTATTTTCTTATTTCTCTATTTTTAGAACATAGGGTTAGGGTTAGGTCACAAGACACAGAGAACAAAGTAGAAGGATCTAGAACAAATGACATCATATAACATGGACACCACATGTTGACCTCATGTCCTACACATGGTCATTTAGGATAGGGTGTACAATAGTGAGCATAGACCATCAGTAGTAGTATATAAGGTAGATTAGTTTGTAAGGAGATCTCCATCAAGTTCTCTTGTGTTACTCAATACAAGAGTTGTTCTTTTGTCCCACTCTAAGAACTTGAGATCATAATAATATTGGATTTGACTTCTTTCAATAGTTTGCTGATATTTAAGACATATATGTTAGCTTTTGTCATAACTATTTCAGTGTTGTTGAATTTCATAGGAACAATGATTTTTTCTTGATAGCCTTTTAGTAGTCATATTGAGTTTGGGTCTGGATTTTTGGCTTGACTTATTCATGACCTTATGAATTTTAAAGACTCTATTAGGAGAAAGCTTTGGAAAAGTATCCTTGATCTTAATGATGTCATTGATATCACTCTTAGAAGTCTGGGCATAAAATGGTTTCTTTAGCCATAAGTTATATAAGGAAGATTGGTTTTTCTTTAAATATTTAGATTTTTCCAAGACTTTCTTGCTTGGTCTAAAAGGAATTAGAAGAGAGATTTTGGAAATCTTAACCTGTTTACCCTTCAACAGAATGTTTTGGTTAGAAGCTTTGAATGATTTAGAAGGTAGTTTATTGAATTGTGCTGAGATATATTATCTGAATAACTTATGATCTTTGTTGGTAGTCAGTTTATTCTAGTATGCCTCATGAATTACTGACAAAAATTCTTAGATAGTAAAGCTGAATTTTGTAATTTGAGGTATTTTTCTATTTTTTTTCTCTAATCTGTGCTGTTTGATAAAGGCAGCCATCTTAAGTAATGAACAAGTAATATTTTTGGAATCTCCTTTTAAATATTTATTCATTCTGAAAAGAGAGATCAGATAGAAGCTGTTGTCTCACAGCTGTGGGTTTACAGGTTGATTGATCATGTATGTTACAACTCAAAGATCTTTAGTGTTACAAACTCAAGAACTTAGAGTTGTTCAAGAGGCAGAACCTTGTATTAGGGTTAACACAAGAGAACTCAATAGAGAACTCTATACAGAATTATCTACCTTTATATACTAAAACCCCATGGTCTGTACTACTTTACTTTCAGTCTACCCTAAATAACTATGTGTTCTTCTTAAGGTTAACATGTGTTATACATGCTGTATGACATCATTCTTCCAGAACCTTCTATATCCTTCCAGTATGATATGTGATCATATAACTATAATATCACATTAATCCCTAACTCCAAGTTTTTAAAATATAAAATAAAGGAAAATAAAATAGAAATGAGAAAAGAAAAAAAATATTTAGAGTTCATCATCTTAAACTCTAATATTTAGAGTGGATCAATAAATAAAACTTTATATAAGATTTATACAAGAGAACTTGATAGAGAACTCTATACTAGACTGTTTATCTTATATACTAAATTTCCATGGTCTGTGCTACTACTACTTGAGCCTATCCTAAATGATTATATGTTTGTCTTAAGGTCAACATATATTATATATATTATATAATATTATTCTTTCAGAATCTTTTACTTCTTTCTATTACTATCTTATAACCTATGATTATTACTGTGACTGTGTAACAGTGATGTCATGCCCTAACCCCATTTCCTAGGATAGAGAATAAAAGAAAAGAAAAGAAAAGAAAATCAAAAGAAAAGTCAAAAGAAACTTAGGTCCAAACTTTGTAAGTTTGACAATATCAGGAATGATAGATGGTACTAAGCTTTGGAAATCAGACAGATTATTGTTTTCATGTATTTGGGAAGCACACATATTGGCAGTTATATTTGTATGAGAATCATATATATTTCTACTACTAAGCTTCATATTTGTAGTACTGCTCATTTTCTCCTTTACTAAAGTATAGAAGAGGGGTATATGTTAAAAGATTTCTTTATCCACTTGTTCAGCTCATGTATTAGAGTTAGACTGGGCTTGGATTCTCTTCACATAGTCTATAAACAATGTATTAGAGTAGACAGATAATTCTCCAGAGATATTAGAGCTTAAAGAGACAGAATAATCTCTAGTCTTGTTTATTTTAATATCTATTGGTAAGTCAGAGGTTTAGAGAAGGAATGATTTAGTATATTTACTAATTTTCTTCTGGGAGCTACCATACAAGATAGTGGCAAGAGAAAAAGAAGTAACTGATAAGGTTCATCTTTTGTCCTTATACTTAAGCTTTAGTTATAATAATAGCATGATATTCTACTAGTAAGTACAGTATAAGTATGCCTTTGTGGGTATACATTGCAAAGTACTTGCTTACTAAGTATTTGCTCCACAATCAGTAGTACTGATTAAGTAGTCAATGTAAATTTTCACATAGGTTGAATCACTACTATTACTTGTTCTTTATTATTGCACATAATCTCCAAGCTCTCTATTATAGTAGTTACTACAGGTAAGTAGTTGTCAGTTGTTTACACTGTACCATGCTGTTGTATATTCTATTCCTTCCAACAGTATGTGCCTAAAAAGAAGAATGATAAATGAGAAATAAAAATGAAAAGTTTGAAATTTACTGATTATATTCTTTATCTATTGGTTATGCCTCTTCAATAGTTTGCCATCACTCTCATCATGACCAGAAATATCAATGATCATACAAATATATTGATACAAAGTACAAATTCATTTGTGATTGAAATAAGTCTGGACATATTGCCACTTTCTATACTCCTACAGACTGGCAGCTTGCTGATGGATTTATAAAGGCTCTTTCTTCCATTAAATTGCTATATTTATTTCTGCTGTAGATCTTATGTGAATACTTACTTACTAAGTAGGCATGTTGTGTATATACTCATTCACTACTTTTTCAGACATATTTTACCTTGATTATTTGCTCCCTATGTTCATGCTGTCTTTTCATGCACCTCAGTCTTGTTCAACATTACTGAGGTAAACATATTTTCATATTATGGACTAAATCTTTGCTTATATACTTGTAGTGCATTTACATCACTCTAAATAGATTTTTCTATTAATAGGGTCTTGTTCTATGTTACTGAGTGCTGCTCATTACAGCACAAACAATTTAGGAGGTCTCTCATGTATCATAGTGTAAAAGCACAAGTAAACCTTCCTAAGGATTGCATAGAAAGCATATGTTGCATTTCAAAGAATATAGGTAGAGAAATGCTGTTATCTCCTGTTAAGGGGAAATACCTTATGGGTTAACGGCAATATTCCCTACTCCTCAATGAAGGTCACAGCAAAAATATCTACTGAGTATCCTTTAAGAGATGTTGCTTGTACCACTGACTACTCAAAGTTGATTCCTTGCTCCTCTCCAAGCTTACTCAGAGTTGTAGTAGAAAACTCACAGTTGAGTTTACTTCTGCTTGAGTATAAACTCCTGAAAAGATTTGCAGTTGATTCTATTCCTGCTTGAGTAGGTATCCTTATTATAGATGGTGCATACATTGTCAACTACTTGAAGTTAATCCCTGGCTCCTTGATAAAAGTTGTAGCAGAAACAAACTCGCAGATGTTCTATTCTTGTTTGAGTATAAATCTTTTCATTTTTCCTTTAGCACATTATTTTTCTTCTCCTCAGTTGTTCATCCATATTCTCTTGGTGTTGAGTACATTGTCTGAAAATCTCATTGCTCAATGCAGTGGCTGTAGGAACGTGTGTCCTTGGGATGATCACAGGATTGGTGGTAGACCTAACAAGAGATCGCACAGTAGATATCCAGATAATATTATTTATTTGTGTCACTAGGACCAGAAAGAAAGAAACTGGTCCTAGCATAGTCTGGCTACAGACTAAATACGAACACATGTGCCTATTTACATAGTAATGATAGAAGCGGATGTAACTATGTATAAAAATAAAAGAGATATGGAATGAACAAAAAAAGGGGTATGATGACTAGATGAAAAACTTCAACAAGACCAGCCTGCGCAAGAATTTGACATTTCACCTCAGGTTGCAACATATCATTCCCTGGTCCAGAAACTCGTCGGCGCTATTGCTCCAACTGTCATAGTGCTTATTGCAAATGTCTATGGGCATCGACTGATATTCTTGGTCGCTAGTGCTGCTTCGGTGCAGGGAATTTTTCGTACATCAAAGGGGAAGGGATGATGGGGTCTTATCTTCTTATGTCGTTCAGTGGAATCCACTTGACTCCAGCTGTGAGATTCAATCTATTTTTTTCCGAATCCTAGATTAGCGCGTATGTGGCATTTAAAATGGGTTGGGATAGACTGCTCGAATTGGAGCGATCTTTGCTGTTCAATAAAAGTACTCTACCCGCATTTGACACTGATTCATTATTAATGGATCGTTTCAAGATGTGCTCATATTCTTTCTCTCAGATATGCTTTTCCAGCGTCCTGATCGGACCCTCACCCTGAACGACCCACGTAACAAAGACCTGCTTGAAAATTCCGAGTCGACTTGAGCGAAATGTTCCGAGCGCCGTCTACGAACCTATCTACATCTCTTCGTTGTCTATGTCTTCTGGGTTCAGAGCTTATACCCGCTGATCGTAAATTTGACTTGAGGGAGTTTTGAATCCATTCAAACTGCTAGCACGGCCTTCTGTTTTTCTTCCTGCAATTTCAGGTTATCAGTAGAAACGGTATCGATATATCACTTAAACTCGCTTCAGAATGAGTCAGTGTTACTTGCTGCTCTATTCACTTGGGGTCGGAGATCCCAGGCTTGCCACTAGGTTGAGCATTCAAGCGGGAGAAAACGTATTTTCTGTTTTCAGCTTGAGACATCTGGAGAGTTTTTTTTGACTGATAATGGAAGGCCAATAGAACCTGAAATTCGACTGCAGGAAGCATGGCCTTCTGCCGCTATTGGATTTTCAATGAGTCGCTCGCAATTCATAGATGTTCTGTCTTTGTCTTCAGGTGTTAGAACAAACAGACAATCAATTGGCGACCTACCGACTCGAGTTGGATTTACAATTTGCTATACCAAGACATTTATAGCACTCTGTGCGGCAATCGGTAAGATACGGAACCAGAATTCGCTTGCATCAGTGGTAAATTATTTAGGCTCTGTTCCTGGATAAATATCCAACGTCACGTGACAAATTAGGTCTAAGTCAATTGTAGTTTCAGCAGTTTTTCTTTATGGCTCTTATAAACCCCCCACACTACTCCCTAGAGTCGACAGAGAGCCGCCAATGGACTGCAACTCAGGAGAAAACAATTGCTACTGACTTTCCATTTGATCTACAACAGGAAACCGTTGATCAATTCATAACTCGCACTTACTTACAGTTTCTGTGGCTTCCAGAGGTGATGAACCAAGTCTCATCCGCTGGTTCTCTGTCCTGACATTTTTGTCTAGTCTATTGTACCTCTACAACTTTTTCTACCATCCTTACGCCGCGTTTCGGATGTTCATTTGTCCAGTCAATCCGCCTACTCCCTTCATTCATTGCTAGACCCATTACTTCAAACAACGCGCACAATCACCAACAAATTTCATGTGGAACTGCTGCAGATTCTCCAGGACGGTGGGGGTGCTGGAGAGATAGAAGAGGGTATGATGTGGTACGCATTGCAGCACGAGAAAGTGGACGGCAGGGAGGCTTCGGACCATGTTGAAAATGGGGCTTTGGAGCCTTGGATGGATGATACATGGAGGCAGAACTGGCTTGAACGTCTAGAGAAACGCGAGTGCGTATTTTCTTGTCAAATACCACATGGCATGTATCAAAGTCTGATAAGGGTGCAGATCCAGATATTACTTTACATGACGAAACTCTCGACCCCGGCGCCAGAACCTGTAATTGCGCATCCCAAGAAGATAAAGAGGTCCAGAAAGGAGACGCACGTCCCTTCATCCTCATTGGAGGAACGACTAGAGAGCTTGATGGACAAGTTGTCCATGTTGCAATTGACTGGCCATTTATCAGCAAACGAGTCACCACTTAATCACAATGAAAGGGATTGGGCTCAAAATTTTTGTGAGAATATAGTAGAAGCTGAGTAAGTGGATATACTTTGGTTTTCCTTTGCCTCACGTGCAATCTCATAGGTTCAAGTCACTCCTGCCAGACCTATGTTCATTGATGAGGTCAAAAGTTTTTCCAAATTCACCTTTTTCTGACACCGATACTGCTACTGCCTCACGATCTTCTTCTCCCGAACTTTTGGGGGATGCTTCGTTACAGATATCCTCAAGCAATTTAACCTCCTCAATGGCCAGCTCACGCTCTCTAAATCGTGTGCGGTCTCGTTCACTATCTATATCACTCGCGCAGGAGAGGGAAGAGCGTGAACGTTCAGTCAGCATTGGCCCAGGGAAGAAACGTGCCTTGAATCGCGAAGTTAGTATGTCGCGGGCATTCAAACCCAAACCCAAACCCAAGGCATTTAAAGCTGTCGAAACAACTTCCAATTTTCAGCTCAACGGAAACGGCAAACCACAAGCCGGGAGCGTTGAAATCATCTTAGTTGAGGATACGCCTCAGAAGCCTCGTGCCGTTAGTAGAAAGGCGTCTCAGTCCCATTGCGATCCCATGTCTGCTTCAAACAGCATCTCTAGCACGCGGCAAAGCAATCAGGGCCTTTTTGGCATACGTACTGACAAGACTGATGATGACGATGCGTGGATGCTAGATAGTTCCCCTGATGTGTTCCTCCTACAACCAGGTCGCAAGGTGGACGGTAATTTGGACGATGAATATGAGGCTGTCACGTTCCAAACGCCGAGCAGAAGGCCACGTCGGCGAGACTGAGACTTTGTTGGTCTCGGAGAATAGCCATAGCGTTGTAGATTTATGGTCAGTTATAATATTCCGTGGATCTCTCCATCTGTTCATCTTAGTCCCGGGCGAACAACGATCTGCTGTTCGTCTTTGAGCATTCTGCGACAGCCATCCAAATTATCCCGCTTCAGTTGTATTTTCCTAATCAAACCTATTACATCTCCTCCTCCCACCTTTCAGACAACTCAAAGAGTCTTGTTCCCATCACCTATCCAACAATGCTCACGTTTGTAAACCGTCAGTTGCAAGGGGCATCTGAAAGAAAATATGTAATGATTATCGTAGTCTGGCACTCTCTTCGCCAATCGACATGTCTTTCCCGAAGGTCTTTCGACG
>JAJOHK020000242.1:0-33158 GCA_022457215.2 Leucocoprinus gongylophorus | reverse complement strand
GAGAGCGATTAAGGGGTTACTACATTCTCCAACTCATCCCTGTTGGCCGTGGAATTTTTCTCTCATAGCACCAGCCATAAATGCCCACGCTCACTCACCGCCAGTCCATGTCTGGTACTAGCGCCTCTTCACTGCATTTGATCATATAGGAACTCAGAGCTAGCACAATTATGCGAACAACACCAACGCCTGGAGACAAACCAGAAGGGCTCCCAGGCTGTAGAATCCGGGATCTCACATCCATTGTCCCTCTCTGCACTTATTCTCGACAACAGCCAGTTCTCCAGTGTCCATGTCGACTATGAAGCTTCTCGGCCATCAACTGCATGACCATGGCCGACCAGGATTCAACGCCTCCTTCCCAACGCCTCATAAAGCGTGGTCAATGCCGTTAATGCCATGCGTTGAGACCAAGTTGGGCAACGAATCGTGCTGTCCATGATCTAAGGAACAATTGCACCCATTTCGGAGTGACATGTACGCCTCATGTCAGCCACCGGCTCTCCAGCTAGAGACATTTAACATAGGTCCCGCGCCAAGCCAAACCATTGACATACTAGGGTTTCTTGACGTTCCAGGATCCCAGCCAACGGAAAGCAGAACAGAGAGCCACCGAAGTTGCAACATCAATGCGGCGCGATAGTGAACCCCAAGAAGGCTGGCTAACTTACGAAGCTTCAACAAGAGTTGGTCGCATCTCTGACGTGTGGGTAGGCACCTATCAACGACTATGCGCCGTTGCAAGGTGCTAGATCGACCACTAGAGGATCAGTACCTAGAATTCTCAAAAATGATCAAAGTACCGGCAGAACACCGTCAGCGTCACCAAAATCGAGGTCATTGCCCTAACGGACCATGGTTAGGCGAAGACGACGACCAAGAGCGATTTGTGCGCTCGCAAGTGGTGGGATGTATGAACAAGCATACAGTCTGTCATCTTCCGTATCTAGGCGAATCACTTAGTGCCACTGTTAATGCAACCTGGGATGGACGTTTCACATTCAACAGACAGAGGCGTATCGCCGATAATCGGTTATCATTGGGAGAAAGCACACGCCTGTTTGCAGGAATCTCACATCAGAAGAAAGGTGGTTCATAGTAGCCCTTGCTAGGTTCCAAGCAAGTTAACTGCTACAGACAGGTTAGTGGAAGCAGAGAGCATATATATTAAAGGATGATTGGCTGCCTTGACTTCTGATTTCCGACGATGTGACACGTCAGGTGAGCCCAACTCCGCCTCTTGTTCTGGACTATGCTGATCATATTCTCGTCCAGGAGCAAGGCCAGACTCTGAGAACATGAACATCACTGAAGAGCTGCTAGGCCATCACATTTCTACCCTCCAATTGTACCAGTTGCCTTACACTGATGATGGAAAACTGAGAACAATTTCTCTGACTTAAGGCCCAGGCAGCTTATCTTGCTCTGTTTTTGGAGACGTGGACACCGGAAGGATGTGTGTGGACGACAAACGACAGATACGATGCGTGACGAGCGACGAGGTTACCCAAGTTCCTGCGCTTGGTTTTCCTAATCCCCCTGTTTCTTCTTTGCCATTGCTGCCCCTTGCGCTAGTGCGCCTGGATGTCGACTGTGATGTTGATCTACCCATTTCTGTAGTCCATGTTATGTTAAATGTCTCAGAATCTCAGAAAATTACGGCTTGTTCTGTGCTCAACTGTTTTCCTCCTCACGTCGTCGTCTTGATGGTGCATTCGATGGCACGATTCGATCATTTATTCACACCTTATGCTAGTTCTGTGCTAGTTCTATCCTCAATATCGATGTTTTCTGGAGATGGTGTTGCCAAATTAATGACCCTCCACCATCAGACGACATATCTGTTTTACATTAGCCGAGGTAGTTTAAATCCATATTTTCATCACCCATCCGCCTAACTGTCTCGTTTGCGCTGTCATCAGTGAATTGCAATTTTTGGGAATAGAAACATTGATGTTTTGCACACATCCGATTCGCCTGCCCAAGTGGCTCAAAAATCAAGGGAGTGACTTCGAGCCGGGTGAATGGTGCGTGCCGCTCCATGGATGGTTCTGTGTTGTCTGCATTTTCCGAGGATGTTTCTTGGGCGACTGACAATGCACGCGATTCATGATCTCCGGTCTTACCTTTTGTCAACAGGAGCCTTCCCTTATTTGTACAGTAGTGACTGGACTGGAGAGACGTGTGTGTTTTGTCACGGCTCAGGTGTGGTCATGATGTCCTATAAGAGTCCTGCCTGGATTCCATCCACAATTACGCCATCTGATCATCATGTCCTGTGAATCCCGCGTTCAAGCTGCAATCGATGTCCTCCTTCTCCTCCCCGCCGCTTTTCTTGTCGCGACGGGAAATCCAAGTACTGATGGCACCTCTGTCTCACCCATTATTAGTATTCCATGCGGTCCGCAACATTCGTCATCACTGGCTTCCTCCTTCTCCTCTTCTGGTGAGCCCACATCCGCCCGTTCTCAATCAGTCCACATTGACAAGTTTGACTTTCAAGGGCCAAGTAGAGAAACTCACATGGGGGCTAGGGTCAGGCAGAAGAAATCAAATTTATCCGAATATTACCGTATTGAGCAGTTCCGCAGAGAAAGACTTGTTGGGGAGGTGCTGCCCCATTCTGCTTGGTGCAAAGAGTGTCAGGCTTGGGTCGGGCTCGACAAACGGAGGCGTTACTACCTAGGCATGTGGGAAAAGCACCTGAGGTCATACCATTTACCTGTGCGTTGATTCTCAGTCTAACATAGAATTAACGAGACGTTGTATTGTAGGGAGGCAAAAAGTATGAGAAGATGCAGAGGCATCTCTTGGAAACAGGAGAGAAGCTTAGACTATTCAGGCCCAGGCGCATTGGTGGCAACACTCCTTGGCTTTTCCTCATACCCATATATCATAGGTATATTTCCTCTGAAAGAATAACTCACTTAGTTCCAGTTAGTGGAACTGACATGAAGGAATAAGATGTTAGAAATCGTAGCTATTGTGGAGGAAGCTTAGAAGCTGAGTAAAGAATGGGGAAGTGTGGGGTGGCCTAGGAAGCGTCGGGTGACTTCGGGGTGTCGAGTTCCTCTGGTGTCGGGGATTTCCGGTATAGTGCAAAGTTCACATATAGAAGTACGATGCACCTCGAGTTCAGGTGTTCAAAGTTGTTATGCACATTGTAAAAGTTGAAAATAGTTTCCATAGTATGAAAGTTCTCCCATATTTTGAGGTAGAGCATTGAGTCAGAATCCTCACTTTTTATACTCTGTTTGTGCCTCTCTATTTTCTGTACTACAGACTTCTTGAGGGATCTGCTCAACTCTACAAGCCTCTTCATCTCTTCTGCAATCTGTACCCAGCCCCATTCCACATCAAACTTGCACCCCTTACTATAGAATATGATGAGTGGATTCAAATGCAACTGAGGCATCTACATGACATCTGTATCTGTGGAGTTAAAAGAAACTGTTAGGTGTGGTTTACACTCATGAGTGAAAGTCCGTGGGGCTGTGCAGGTTTGAACCTGTTTAAGAAACAAAGAGTTGTGGACTTTGCAAACAACTTTGGCTTCAGTTTATATGCTGTGTCATCTACTTGCTGCATATGTCAAGATCATTGACGATGGACTTTATTTTATTTTTCCTTTTCATTTTTATTTTACTTTTCTATTTTTAGAACAACTCGGGTTAGGGTTTATCAGTCACGCTGTCACATCAGTCACAAATTGATGGTGTAGTCACAAGACTGATCACGAGACTTGGAGAATGAAGTAGAAGGTTCTGGAACAAAGTGATGTCATACAGCATGGACACCATATGTTGACCTCATGTTATACTCATGGTCATTTAGGGTAGGGTGCACAGTAGTTAGCATGGACCATGGGCTATAGTATATAAGGTAGATTACTTTGTCTTAGGAACTCTATCAAGTTCTCTTGTGTTACTCAATACAAGAGTGGTTCTTTTATCCTACTCTAAGGGTTTAAGTTCATAACAGCATAGTTACAACTTCAGGAAAGATGAAGTGGAGTTCAAGAGATTGAGTGCTGACAAGACAAGTATATCACTACAACACCAAAGTTTAGTGTTAACAATAGTTGATTGAAAATCATGTCATAGTGTGTTTAAACCCTTATATTTTATTTTGATTTTATTTTCTTTTTCTTGATTTGATTTCTCTTTTTTTTTTTTTTCTGTTTCTTTTATTTCTTAGAGGCATGTGACCATGATCACATGACATTATGTCATAGGCCTAGAATGTAAGAGAAGAAGCTGGAAGGATGATGTCAAGGTGCATATCTATAATATATTTATATCATAGTGTATACATAGTATACTCATGGACAATATATAGACTTCAGAATATAAATATAGTTATTTATTGCTAGAATAGACCATGTATGTTATGATCAATGTCTCCAGGATGTAACATAGAGAAGGGCAAAGGATATGACAATATGATCAGCTGTACTGTAGTAGTCTCAGTCAGTACCTCATGTAGTAGGTGCTATGATCTTGCTTTATCCTCACAGTCTCCTCATGTTATCTTAACCATATGTTTCATGTACTGCACACTGCTTCATCATGTCTTACTAGTATATATAGTGTAGATACTATCCTGTATCCTTACACTTTACCACTTATACACTTTCCTTAACTCCTCTCAAGTCTTTGCCTAAGTACAACCTGAGCTCTAGCTTAAGGTCATAACATTTGGTAAAGCATTGACAAGCTTATCTTGCAAGAGAAGTGTATATGAATGAAACAAGTAGTACAGACTACAAAGAGAAGCCAAAACGACTTCTAGAAGAACAAACAATATCAAGGCATTGTTAGAACGACTAGGATCTTTACAAATCACAGAAGAAGCCTCAAGCAAGTATGAATGAACAACCACAGAAGAAATGTCGACAGCACCAGCACCAGCAGTAACAGTTAACGAGAATGGACAGACAGGAATGTCAAAGAATATAATACTGGACCCAGGGTGGTTTAACAGTGACTGAACAAAATTCGAAGACTGGTGGAGGGGAATGAGATTATTCCTCATGAGCAACAGGGTTATAGAAACTGATGATAGGATCACTGCAATCTTAGCTCACCTCAGAGGAGGTGTAGCAGGCATTTATGCATAGAGGAAGCTCAATGAGCTAGATGAAGAAACTGGAACCCAGGATTGGGAAGACTTTTTTCAAGAGATCAAGACCACATTCAGTAACAAGACAAAGGCAGTGGATGCTGAATAGAAGATAGAGACCTTCAAACAAGGAAAGAAGAACACAGTGGACTTCATAATTGAGTTTGATGCATTAGCCATGAAGGCTGATACAGATGAGCTGCACACCATCTTTCTATTAAAGAAGAATGTACAACAAGATATTATCAAAATGATACTAGGATACCTACCAATAGCCATGCCAGAGTCACTCAAGGAGTGGAAAGTGGCAATAATGTCAGTTGGACAAGGATATGAATCTACAGAAGGATGCCACAATTACAAGACAAGCACTGGAGTAACATATGGAGGATAAGGACAACCTATGGACACTGGGAAGTCCAATGACAACTTTAAAGAAGGAAAACACAAGTGCTTTAATTGCAACAAATATAGACATATGGCAAAAGAATGCTGATCGAAGAAGAAAGAACAAGAAACTAAGAAGTGTTTCAAATGTGAAAAGAAAGGGCATATTGCAAAGGACTGTAAAGGAACACAGTCAATGAAGAAACAAAAGATTCAGGAGGAATCAGATGATGAAGAAGACAAGAAAGAAGAGTAGGGTTTTGGTGAAGATCTCAAGTAGGCACAGTACAAGAGATCTCCTATATAAAGTCCCAGAATAAATATATTATTCCAAATCGCCAAAGCAGCACAGGAAAACAGGAATTAAACATGCATGCAGATGTAAAGACAAAGAATGGGAAGAAGTTAAAGGTCAAGGCCTTGGTGGATTCCGGATGTACACACATAGAGATTGATGAACAATTGGTCAAGGACAAAAGAATCCAAATAAAGCCAATAAACTTCTCATTTGAAGTTTTTAATGCAGATGGAACAAAGAATGGAGAGGTGACTAGGGTGGTGCCTCTGAAAATCGAAATCAATGGCCACAAGGAACAGTTGGAAGCAGCTGTAATGGACTTAGATGGAATAGACATGTTTTTGGGTTATGACTGGCTAGTCAAACACAACCCAGAAGTCAATTGGAAAAATGGCACTATCAGGCTTACAAGATGTTTAGGATGGTGTACAATGAAACACGAGGATATCAGGTTCAAAACCAGGAGGACAAAGGACATGGATACTACAGAACAGGACAATAGTGAAATTGGCAAAGAACTGGACAAGATAAATCCAGAAGATTTACCAGATTACATTTGACCCTTCACGCATTTGTTCAATAAGAAGAAATTCAAAAAACTACCAGAGAGACGTGAATGGGATCATGAAATAAATCTTATGGAAGAAGCTCCAAAGGAACTGAATGCCAAGGCATATGTGATGATACTAAAGGAAGAAAAAGCTTTAAATCAATAGCTAAACAAGCAACTCAAAGCAGGCTTAATAGTGGAGTCAAAATCAAGATATGCAGCACCATGCTTTTATATTCTGAAGAAAAACAGTTCATTATAGCTGGTTCAAGACTACAGGAAACTCAATCAAGTCATAATAAAAGACAAGACATTACTATCTCTAATCAGGGAAGTGATTGACAAACTCAAGGAAGCAAAGTACTTTAACAAATTGAACCTGATCTAGGGATACAACAACATCCAGATCAAGGAAGGAGATGAATGGAAAGCTGCATTTCTAACTAACAAAGGATTATTCAAACCCTAAGTGATGTACTTCAGACTATACAATTCACCAGGAACATTCCAAAGGATAATAAACAGTATATTCCAGGAGTTACTTCATGAAGAAATATTGGCAAATTATATAGGCAACTTTGTAATACCTGCTAAAACCATGGAAAAACTAGAAGAGAGGACAATTAGATTCTTGAAAATAGCAGAAAAACATAATCTGTGTTTCAAGAGGTCAAAATGCAACTTCAATATGGAGGAAATCCCTATCCTAGGAGTCATTGTAGGGAAGGGACAGGTCAAGATGGAACAAGAGGAGATAAAGACAGTAAAGAAATAGAAGACACCAACAAAAGTCAAAGGTGTGGAAAGCTTCCTATCACAAATAAGATACTTACTGGTTGTGATACTGGGGCTGAATAGTGTTTCAGGGGTTCAGTATAAGGATATAATGATTGACAGATGATGAAAAGTATCAACAGGAATAATTGATGTTGTTAAGTCTGAGGTCTAGCCCTCAAACACAGAGGTATATATACACAAGAGTGATGGTCCATGCGCAAGCTGTTGCCATCACATGATCAAAACTCGTACCTGATGGGAGCTGTCAGCTATCATAGCAGCTGTCAGGCTAATTTTAGAAGGTAACTAATTATGTCACTACATTGATATGCTTGTATCTCTACCAATACTTGTTGCTTTGAGATGCATCATATAACGTTGGAAACGGATTGATGAGCACTTCCCAACGCAAGTTCAATCGTGCGAATCCGTTCAGCTGTTCATGAGATATTAGCAGACAAAGCTTTTACAGCTACTGATGTCCTGATATCTCAGTTGTTTGTTGTCGCTTTTGTACCTCCCGCATATATGCAGATAGCCCTCATTTGGGGCTTTCCAGCACAACTTAGTTTGTAAAAATCGGTCTACTAGTTGTAGAGATACAAGCTGAATGAAGTTTGTGACACTTCCTCAGGTTTGCAAACTTCTACCAATGATTCATCCAAAACTTCAGCCATACTGCAAAACCACTGAACAAACTAAAGGACAAGAAGGATTGGAAATAGGAAGAAGAACATCAGAAGGCATTTGAAGAACTCAAGGAAAAGATAACAAGTCAACCAGTACTATCTCTATCTAGAAGAGAGGGAAAATTCAGAGTGGAAACCAATGCTTCAGGATATGCTATAGGAGGAGTACTATCCCAGGAACAGGATGGGAAATGGAAACCAATAGCATTTTTATCAAGAACAATGCAACCAGTAGAAAGAAACTATGAAATCTATGACAAGGAGCTACTGGTAATAGTAGAAGCTCTAACCAAGTGGAGACAATACCTATTGGATGCATTGGAAACATTTGAAATCTGGATAGATCATGAGAATCTGAAATATTTCCAGGAACCTCATAAATTAAACAGGAGATAAGCAAGATAGTACTTAAAGCTGCAAGACTATGATTTCACATTACGGTACATTCTAGGGAAGACAAACACCAAAGCAGATATTCTTTCAAGAAAAGATCAAGTCAATATAAAAGAAGACAACAAGAACATCCAACTCCTAAAGGAAGGGCTATGGGCAAGAAGAACAACAGCTGAAATCACCATGATAGGAAGGAAGACGACAGCAGAAGAATGCAATGTAATCAAAGAAATTTGAAGAAATAATACTAGAGAAAAGGAAGTGATCCAAGCATTGGAAAAACAAGATGGACTGACATGGGAAGAAAATGGAGTGGTTTACATGAAAGGAAGAATCTATGTTCCAAACAACAGGAAAATTAGAGAGGAAATTCTAAAAGATAATCACGACTTGGTGATTGTGAGACATCCAGGACAACACAGGATGCTGGAATTACTCAAGAGGACTTACTGGTGGCCAAGACTAAAGAAAGATATCAAGAAATATGTCCAAGGATGCTTTAAATGTCAACAAAATAAAGTTCAACACCAAAGGAAAGCAGGAGAATTACATCCACTGGAAAATCCACAAGAACCATGGCAAAAAATCAGTATAGATATTATTGGACCCTTACCCAAATCAAATGGAATGGACACTATAGTGGTCATTGTGGACTACTTCACAAAGATGATTCGATTAAAGGCAACAATGATGAATATATCATTGGAAGGAATCATAAAAATCTATAGGGATGACATATGGAAATTACATGGAGTATTTAGGAAGATTCTCAGTGACAGAGGACCATAATTTGCATTGAAGTTCATGGAGGAATTCACAAAAGCACTAGGAACAAAAAGACAACTATTGATGGTATACTATCCTTAAACAGATGGTCAAATGGAAAGAATAAACTGTGAGATAGGAATGTTCTTACGACATTATGTGAATTATCAACAGAACAACTGGATGGATTAGCTAGCTGCAACAGAGTTTTAGTAAAACAACAAGAAATATGTGGCAATAGGAAGGACATCATTCGAATTAAACTTTGGAAGATATCCTTGGAAAGGGGACCTCATGGTTCAAATGGAGATTCTACAAGTAGAAGAATTCTTAATTGGAATGCAGAATAGTTGGGAACAGGTGGCAAAAGCAATGGAGAAAGCACAGAAAAGCATGAAGAAGTAATTCGATAGGAAAAGAGGAAATCCTCAAGGACTGAAGGTTAGCGACAATGTATGGTTGGAAAACAAGAATATCCAATCAAATTGACCCTCAAAGAAGTTGGACAATAAAAGATATGGACCTTTTAGGATCTCAAAAGACATTGGTTTGGGAGCATTTCAACTGGAACTTCTAGAGGGATGGATAATTCATAATGTTTTCAATGAGGACCTTCTGACACAATGTGTGGAGCCAAAGTTCAAAAAACAACATGAAGAACCAGCATCTCTGCCAATGATTATCAATGAAGAAGAAGAATATGAAGTAGAAGAAGTCAGGAAGCATAGAAAACAAGGAAGAGAAACACAATACCTGGTACATTGGAAGGGCTACAGAGATGAACATGACCAATGAATAGTGGAAATGGGGTTACTTCATGCAAAGGAAGCAATAGAAGATTATTGGACAAGATGTTCAAGTCAAAACCTATAAAGAGGGGGGGTAAAATCTCATTTTGACAGTTCAAAACATTCACTTGAACTTTGAAAAGCAAATGTTTTCTCAGGTTAACAACAACTACATCACTGCTCCCACCTTCTCAAATCCCTACATTTCCAGAAAACTAAACAACATGGACTAGGCTCAAGTCATAAAGAGAGAAAGAGAAGATTGGATGAGGCTATACCACAAGATGTTAAAGAAACTAGAAACAATAATCAATGTACAGAAGATGGTGAAGGATATCAAGAAGCTAACAGAAGAGACAAATACAATGTTGACAGAGGTGGAAAGAACCATCCTAGCTGCAAGTATCAATAATTAGATGATAAATGCTACCAACATAGTAGGAATATCAAAAAACCTTCGATACATAGTACAAAGTGACATGGAAGATTGAGTGTTCCAAACACAAAGAATATTAGCAGATGAACTAGATGTGTACAAAGAAAAAGGAAATCAATATGTGGATGAAAATATCCGGAAAATTCAAGAGTTATATATGGATGAAGAAACAAGAAAGAAAGAAGGAAAGATGGAAGATAATGAAGTGATATTAATCAAGCCATATAAGGTCTCTATAGCAACATCTTCATTATTAGGAACAAGTTTCATAACAGATAAAGTCGAGAATCTCCTCAAGTATATGAAGTTTGTGCAAAGTCCAACACAAACAAGACTATTTAAGCCACCACTATATTACCAATCTCTCAAATCCAGAGGTAAACAAGACCTTATGTTCTAGAAAGAAGTTGTGATAGTGTTCATGAACAAAAAACATAACATGGAAACAGCAAGAAATGGGCATCAAATCCATATGTTCCAAGGAGGCCCACCACACAAACCATACTTCATAGCAATTGATAACAGAGAGCAAATCATCATTGGTCCTAGCAAAAAGATAGTGGCTACACATGTGGTAGGAAAGTTGGAGGTCTTGATCTGATTCATGGGAACATGAATGCTGAAACAGGGATATTGTTACAATTGATGCCTCTAGGATGCAACATAGAGAAGGGCAAAGGGTATGACAATATGATCAGCTGTGCTGTAGTGGTCTCAGTCAGTACCTCATGTAGTAGGTGCTACAACCTTGCTTTATCCTCATAGTCTTCTCATGTTATCTTAACTGTATGCCTCATGTACTACACACTGCTTCATCATGTCTTACTAGTATATATAGTATAGATACTATCCTGTATCCTTACACTTTACCACTTATACACTTCCCTTAACTCCTCTCAAGTCTTTGCCTAAGTGCAATCTAAGCTTTAGCTTAAGGTTGTAACAATGTACTTGCAGTATATATAGTGTAGGAATACATTGGGGACTCCTTGTCAAGTTCTCTTATGATATAAGACTACTGAGTATGCTATTGACTGTCTTAGTTAGTGGTTGTCACAACAAATCATCACCAAGTGCTATCTTAAATGAAATAATATAATAACTATTAGGTCTATTGACTGCTATACCATTAATATAGACAAGGACTATAAGAACAATCTTTTCTTGTTCTTGTTTCTATTTGACTGTTATAACTTAAGTCTTAGAGTAAAGATGAAAGACTACTTTTGTATTGAGTAATACAAAAGAACTTGATAAAGTTTTAAGTACAAATTAGTCTGTCTCATATACTACAGACTATGGTCTGTGTGTACTTACAACTATCCTACCCTAAATTACATGTACTTGCTATAAGGTCAACATGTTGTTACCATACTATATAATGTTATCTATTTCAAGACCTTCTCTAACCTTCTCTATGCTATCTGATTGTGTGACTGTGACTGTGACTGACCTGTGACAAATGTCACGCATTAATCACACTTCATGACTTGTGTGACCATTATATATAATGTCACATCACACTTTTGTCTTAAGTTAAAAATAAATAAAAAAGAAAAGAGACTTCAACAGATAATAAAATAAAATAAAATAAAAATAGAATAAAATCAAGTCTATTATTTACAACTCTGACATTAATATATAAGCAGTTATCAGCAAATATAATATGTATGAAATCTAATTTCATTGAGAATTTATAAAGATACTTTTTGTTATGATCTTAGACTTGGCTTAGGTTGCAACTTAGGCAGACTTGAGTTGAGAGGTAGAAAAGGATCAATTGGTAAAGCATAAAGATACAGGACTGTATCTACAGCTATATATACCTATTGATTATAAGTAAAATGTATGGTTTACATATGTTAATGATGTTACAGAACATGAAGAAGTAGAAAGGAAACAATAAGGAATTATTACCTACTATATGAGGTACTGACTGAGATCTTCTACAGCATAGCTGATCATTGCATCATAACAAACAAACCCTCCACCCTATATATATGTTGAAACCATGCCATGAACATGAGGAGATAATCATAACAATATCTCTGTTTTTAGTATTAATATCCCCATGAACTAGTCTAATAATGCTAGATTTCCTACTACATAAGATGTGACCATCTTTTTTGTAGGTCTCATAATAAGTTGATCTTGTAACATTAATGTAATGAAGTAAGGTTCATGAGATGAACCTCCTATATACATTTCAATTAGAAATCCCTTTCTTGTTGTGTCTACATTCATTGTGTCTGCATTATAATTTCTCTTCAAAAGCTTGATAGCAATTTTGTTCCAATATTATTCATCTTGTTCTTCTTGAGGTTGTATAGATTTATAGTGTGGTGGTGGATAGAAGAATACTATTTTAACTGATGCTTGTATGAACTTTATATACATATCCAAATTATTGATTTTGTCTTAAATGAACATTGGTTCAGGGGTTTTGGGTCTGGGAAAATCAGTTTCATAAGGCTTATAGAGTAAGACTTCCTTGTCCTGAAAATTTTTTCCTCTTTTTATCAGTTTTGGGTTGCTTTATCTTTATATCTTCTTACTTGTATGTGTCTTGTATTTATTTTATATATTCTTCAACATAATCATTTTCTTTTCCTTTGCAATTATTCAATTCATCTACTAGCAGCTTTTGGATGTGATACACCTGGTTTTCCATATCACTTTGGATGATATTTTATAAATCTTCAGAAATGCTAAAGATATCTCTTACTGTCTGTGTTTGATAATTGTTACTGGCTTGTAATATTGTTGTTTCTATTTCTACAATTTGAACATTAGCTTCTTCTGCCAACTTGATAATGTTCTGCAATTGTAGCTGCACATCAACTATTCTTTCAATTCCTTATATGATTTTGTGGTATTTCTTTGTCCAGTCTTTCTTCTCATTGTTTATTGTTTTGACTAATGTCATGTTATTAAGGGTTTGAGATATGTATGGGTTAGAAGAAGTAGGAGTGGTGGTGAATTATTAAGCCATTGAAGATTTTGATGTTAGAAACTTGAGAATTTTAATGTTTGAATATTCTTGAAACTGTTAATTTGAGATTTTACCTCACTCTTTTATAGGTTTTGACTCAAAATTCTTGCCCAATAATCTTCAATCACCTCTTTTGCATGAGACAACCTTGTTTCTGTAATCTATTGATCATGTTCATCCCTATATCTTTTCCAGTGTACTAAAAATTGAGTTTTTCTTCCTCGTTTTTGATGCTTCCTGATTTCTTTCACTTTATATTCTTCTTTCTCATTGATAATGTCTGGTGGTGGCACTGGTTCCATATGCTGACTCTTAAACTATGGTTCTTTGTATTATGTCAACAAGTCTTCATTGAACATATTATATAGCATTCATCTTTCTAAAAGTTTCAGTTAAAATACTCCTTGACCAATGTTCTTTGAAATCTTAAAAGGTCTGTATCTTTTCTGGTCTAGCTTTTTTGAGGGTTAATTTAAATGGATATTTTTGGCTTTCAGCCACATATTGTCTCTTGTCTTCAGTCCTTGTGGGTTTTGTCTTTTCTTATTAAACTGCTTTTTTATAGCTTTTTTTGCTATTTCCATTGACTTTGTGGCTTCTTCCCAACTTCTTTGTAATCTGATGAGGAATTCTTCTAGTTTTAGAAATTTTATCTGTACTATCAGATTCTCTTTCCATAGATGTCTTCCAAAATTAAGTTTAAATAGAGTATGTTCTGTTACTATATGTTTCTTGTCATTGTACTGGAATTCTGCTGCTTTCAACCATTCCATCCAATTATCCTATTGGTAATTAACATAGTGTTATAAGAATGTCCCAATTTCTTGATTATTTTGTTTAGTCTGTCCATCTGTTTAAGGGTAATATGCTGTAGATAGCATTCTCTTGGTTCTTAATGCCTTCATTAAATCTTCCATAAATCTTGACACAAATTGGAGTCTTCTATCACTAAGAACCTTCTATGGAATTTAATGTATTTTCCAAATTTCGTCTTAATAGATTTTCATGATTTCTCCTGATGATATATTTGTTGTTGTCACTCTGAGTTGAATTATTTTTGTAAATCAGTCTATTATAACCACAATAGCATTTTTTCCATTTGACCTTGGTAATGGTCCAATAATATCAATGCTAATCTCCTGCCATAGTCCTTCTGATATTTCTAAAGAGTGTAATTCTCCTGCTTTTTTATGTGTTACACTTTGTTTTGTTGACACTTGAAATATTCCTAGACATAGTTCTTCATATTGTTTTTTATTCCTGGCCACCAGTAGTTTCTTTTGATCAGTTCCATCATTTGGTGTTGTCCTAGATGCCCTATGTCCACTAGTTTATGGTTTTCTTGAAGAATTTTCTCTCTTATTTTTCAATTATTCAGCACATAAATTCTTCTATTCATATGGACAATCTCATCTTCTTCCCAAGATTGACCATTTTTTTTTCTAATTCTTTAATCACTTCCTGCTCCTTGGTACCATTTTGTCATATTTCTTCTAATAAAGTGATTTCTTTTAATAAAGTGATTTCTTCTACCACTTGATTTCTTTATAGCAGGATTATATCTGCTGTTGTCTGTTGTCTTGTCTAGAGTTCTTCTTTGAGCATTTGCATATCCTTATTGTCTTCCTTGGTATAAACCTAGTCTTTTCTTGATAACATATCTGCCTTGGTATTCATCTTTCCTAGAATATATCATAGTATAAAGTCATAATCTTGTAACTTTAAATACTATCTTGCTTGTCATCCATTTAACTTGTGTGGTTCTCTAAAGTACTTGAGATTCTCATGATCTGTTCAAACTTTGAATTTCTTGGTGGCATCCAATAAGTATTGTCTTCATTTTGTTAGAGCTTCTATGATTGCAAGTAATTCCTTGTTGTAATCACATTTCAATCTCTTGAAACATAAATTGTGTTTTTTTGCTATCTTTAAAAAGCAGACTGTTTTGTTCCTCTAGTTCCTTTATTCTTTTGCCAGAATTATGAAGTTATCCATATAGTTTGCAAGTATACCTTCATGTAGCAATTCTCAAAATATACTGTTTATTATCTATTGAAAAGTTTCTAATGAATTTCATTGTCTGAAAAACATTACTTGAGGTTCAAATAGGCCTTTTTTTATCAAAAAGATTGCCTTTCATTCATATCCCTCTTTGATTCATATGTTCTTATATCCCTAGATTAGATCCAACTTGTTAAAGTACTACACTTCTTTTAGTTTGTTGATGACCCTCTTTATTAAGAGTAATGGCATCTTGTTCTTTATTGTAACCTGATTCAGTTTTCAGTAGTATTATAATGATTTGTTCTTTTTTAGAATATAAAAGCATGGTGTCATATATCTTGACTTGAATTCCACTATTAATCCAGCTTTCAGCTATTTGTCCAACTATTGATTTAATGCTTCTTCTTCCTTGATCATCATTGCAGAGATGCTGACTAAGATCTTCTACAGTTGTCAAGATCAAAGAATGTAGACTTAGTTTTTCTTTATTTTCTTTCTCATTTCATTTTCTTTTCAAGTTATTTTTTATTTTTCTATTTTTAGAATGCTGAGGTTAGAGTCAGAAGTGATCTGTCACACTGTCACATCTAGTGATGTGGTCACAACATTGATCACAGGACTTAAGAGAAGGAAGTAGAAGGTTCTAGAACAAAATGATATCATACAACATAGATACCACATGTTGACCTCATGCTTTACATATGGTTATTTAGGGTAGGGTGTACAGTAGCTAGCACAGACCATCTGTAGGAGTATATAAGGTAGACTACTTTGTAAAAAGCTTTCTATTAAGTTCTCTTGTATCTTCTCAATACAAGAGTTTAACTCTGAGTCCACTCTAAGATTCTTAGGTTATAACAACAGTGCAGCTAATCATTGTATCATAACAAACAAACTCTTCACCATATAGATATGTTGAAACCATGCTATGAACATGGGAAGATAATCATAACACTTTTTCTACTATTTCTTGGCTTGTTTTAAGCTATATAAGATTTTCCATATTGGAAGGAATAGAATGCATAACAGCATAGTACAGTATAAATAACTGGCAACCACTTACTTATAGTGAATACTTTAATAAAGAGCTAAGGACATATAAACAATAATAGATAATAAGTAATATTGGTAGTAGTTTAACTTATGTAAAAATTTACATTAACTACCTAATTAGTTAATTAGTACTACCAGTTACAGACCATAAACTTACTAAGCAGAATGCTTTGCAACATTCTATAACCTCTAAAAGCAACTATCTAATTCCAACTTCTAAAAACTATTTAAAACTTTTATATAAATCTTCTTATTGAAATTACCTTGAAGATACTCAGTAACAACTTAATCTAATGGCTTTCAAAATCTATATAGGCAGTGAGTGCAAGGAAGACTCAAAGTGTAATAAACTTGATTACAAACAAGAAAGTTTCTATGAAATCTTCTCTAAATGCCTATTATGACTTAAGACTCAGAGTTAAGTCCAAAGAAGAACCTTATATAGAGTTTACACAAGAGAACTTGATAAAGTTCCTAACACAAAGTTGTTTATCTTATATACTTATATGAACCATAGTCTGTGCACATACTACAACTAACCTTTTTCAAGTTCATATACTTTTTATAAAGCTAATATACTGGTACTATATTGTGTAATATTGTTTGTTCTGGAATCTTCCATAATCTTCTCTATATTACTTTGTGATATTTGTGATAGTTACATATGATATCATGATATAACCTTAACCCTATATCTCAAATAAGAAAATAAATGAAATGAAAATGAAAATGAAAATGAGAAAGGAAAAAAATATAAGCCCATCATCTTTAACTCTGACAGTATCTATGAGAAGCTCTTTATAATAATACAAGTCTTGAATTTTACTCTTTAACTATGTCTATCTAAAAAACTATACAACTACTAATAGCTTTTTTTTAATAGATAGTTTATTAGTATACTTAAAAATACCAGCTTTCTCTAACTGGGAAAATTCTGACTTGATAACATTCTTCTATTACTTTGAGTTGTTAAATACAGTTTATACTTGAAAGCAAAAGTTCATAGGGTTAGACAAAGTTCAATAAGTATGGAAACTTATCAAAATATATAGAGCTATAGGCTTTTAGAACAACTTTTGCTTTAGCTTATATAATATACTGTTTATATATTACTTGGTCATAACTTGAAAGAGTAAAACAAAGTTTAAGAGAGAGTTTTGATAGAAGAAAGTATATTACCTTAATATCAGAGTTTAGTGTTAATAGTAGCAGAAACTATGATTAATTATAAGACTAGAGATTATAGAGTATCTACCAGTCTTTAAATACTAGAATAAATGTCTGAAACACTTGGAAACTCAAGTGGTGCTATTATTATATAGTTTAGCAATTATATGAGGTCAGTATCTAAGCCTGGCTTCAAACTAGGTGGATATTTGATTGTGAAATGGAAGTAAACTCTGCTATAGAAGACCAAGTACTCATAGAGTTTGAAGAAAGATAAAACTGCTATAAAAGACAGATTATTCATATTTATAAAGTTGAACTTTAATATATGACATGAGTAGAGAAAATGAAGAGCCTTATAATCTTCTAGGAATTCTAAGCTATATTGTTTACAGCTACTAAGTACATAACTCACTACTAGGGAATCCTAAGAGAACAGAATGAAGTTTTCTAGAGACAACAACAACTTTAAATATCTAAAGAGTCTATACTAATTAGGTAGAACATCAGATAAAACATTTGCTGGCCTAACTACAGAATGATGGTGCCAGGTAGTTAGGAACTCTGATAGAAAGACCTATAATATTGTAGATCAGTAGAAGCTGATTGAGCAGTAGTAAGAAAGAGAAGATTATAACTATCACAAGAATAATACTTAGCAGAGGCCTAGTGAGGTTGGTTTGATAAAGCTTACAAAGTTTGTGATGGGAACAAGGCTTGAAACTTAATAGAATAGAAGTTTATAGGATAGGCAATAGTTTGTAGTGTTTGAGTTTCAGTTTTTTGTAAAGTGGCAAGTTCTTTTATACTAACTAACTGACTGAACAAGTAAACCAAAAGCTTAACTAGTATTTCTAGCCTTTCATAAATGAGTGGTAAAGTAAATAGTATAACTTGTTGCTCTTAGTAGAGTTTCAATACAACAATCATGTACACTCTGCTATATAACAAACTACATTCCTCCTAAACACTGGGTATCTTCTATAAATGGGTTTAAATCTTACCAAAGAGAACTAAAGCTAAAAGTTGTATCAAAGTTTATAAAATGGATAAAGTCTATGCTAGAAAAGACCAAGTCTACTATTTGCAAATCTCAAGATGACATAGTAAAGTACTATAACAAATAATATATGCCTACTCTAGTATTTCGGCTAAGTAATAAGGTTTTTCTTAATGTTTCAGACATTCATACCATGTACTTCTCTACTAAGCTTGTATATTAGTATGTTAGATCTTATGTAATAAAAAAATAAGCCTTATGTTTTATCACTTAAATCCTTGTAAAGACTATATTTAGTTTTCAACTACTGCTCCTAACAATCCTATTTTCAGAATCACAAATAATGAACTTCATTTTTTATTTGTTTTTATTTATTTATTTATTTTATTATTATTTTACTTTTATTTAGGATTAGATTTTAGCATAACATTTATGGTCACACAGTCACATGGTCATAATGGAAAGCAGTGGAAGCTTCCAGACCAATAATATTATATAATATGCTTAAAGCATGTAGGCCTTAAGGCTTACACATAGTCTTTAAAGTAGGCTAGGCACAGTAGTATAGTATTGTATATGAGGTAGATATATTGTACTAGAAACTCCATTGAGTTCTCTTGTGATTAACCCAATCCAAAGCTTACTATTTTGATTCTAACTCTGAGTCTTAAAACATAACACCTATATCTGATAGTTATATAACATTTATGCTAGACTCTGTGATTTTCAATAGTAAAAAAAAGTGAAAAGTAAGAAAAGTCCTAAATAGCTACTAGTATAAGAAGTATCAGTATTTGATTAAGTGGAAAAACTTTGAACTGGAATCTAATTTGGAAAATTCTTCTAATATTTTTGTACTAAAGAAGGTTACAGAGTTTTATTATGTAAATCTTGAATTTTCAAGATTTTTTTGACCAGCAGACTTCAAGTTTATTAGGTTTCTCCTACTTTAAGTTACAGCAATCTTGGATAGAGGATAAATATAAGAGGATACAACTTTTTATATTTCTTAAGTTCTTTTCAAATAACAAACTCTGAAGTAAGCTCTGTAGAGCACGTTCAACTTTATGAAACATATCAAAGTTACAAGTTTGATTTTTATTTATTTACTTTACTTTCTTTGATTCTTTATTTTTAGTTTTTATTAGACTTAGGTAAGAATTTCTAATTATTGCTTCTTTCACCCATACCACCATCTTGTATGGTAATGCACAATAGTAAATTAGCAAATATTACATATATTTCCTCTAAGAATTATCTGAACACCATCCTCATCATTTACTTAAATTATGAAATCTAAGAAACCAAATTCCAACAAAAACAGTTGGAACTCATATAACAAGAACATTGATCATTCTAATCCTACTTCTTCAAAAGAAAATTCTTGAGTCTCTCAAAGAATGAGAGAGAATACATCTGATATCTTTATATCTGTGGATCCTCTAGCAATAAATGTTCTAACAAATCCTGTTAATAATAGGACATTGCAAGTGTCCTCTTCCTCACTTTCTTCTCCCTCTCCTTAACCTCCTGTAGTAATACAACCTGTAGGAGTCAACATATCTACAGTAAGGCCATTTGCAGAATCCAATATACCTATATCTCAAGGTCAAAGCATAGCTAATAGTGCCAAATTGAATGTGAATTCTTTGGCTATTCCATACAACAACAATCAACTAGCTAACCTAGATCTCTGGGATAGTCTTTTTGTTCCAGCCCTGCTACTGGAACTTAAAAGGTATCTTAGCAGTAATGTTCAAAACATCACATACTCCCTTCTTATGATGGAAACTTTTATTTAGCAACATTTCTTAGATGATAGACATATTAAGAACTTTCTAGAACTTGTGGATATCAGTAGTGCAGTATGGCACTTAATCAATGCTATCTACAAGTCTGGCTGGGATAGGCTCATTGTTAACAACAACAGATATTTTCATCAATGTTTCTCTTCACACTTTGCCAGGAACTCTATGACAGTTTCTAATGTTTCCAAATCAAGTCCTCCTACTAATCTAGTCATATCAAATAAAAGTAAACTGATGAAATCATTCAACAAGAAGTCATATATCTAAGCTTCAAAGATCAACATTGAAGATATCATTCACATCAAGGATTTATTTCTGACTTTATCTCCCAAGAAAATTAAGAAGATTAATAATATCATTCACAAATCAAATATGGTCAAACCCAAGATAAGAATGACCACTAAAGAACTATCATACAAGCAAGTTATTGTTTCAATAAATAACAGAAGTGGGGAAGTTATCATGAAACAAGCTAACTTCTACATCAATAATATCAACAGATGTCTGAAAGATGCCAACTTAAAGACTTTGGCTGGTTTTGTCCATCTTTAAAATGACAGAGTCATTATTATCACCAACTAAGCTACCTCTGCTTAAGATGTGAGGGAGATTGAGAATATTAACTCTGAACATATTGATATTCCCTAACTTTCTATGTGCAAAAGTTCTCAAAAAAACCCATATATTCAATAATATAGTTCTTACCTCTAAGCCTTATATCATCAAGACTTCAAATAATTTGAATTGATATCTGGGACTCACAAAATGGTTTCAAAGTAAAGTCAATTATCAATCATTAATTCAATGTAAGACACTTCATTGCTACTGTATATAATACTAATATGAACCCTAGTATTCCATAGTGTAAGAACTGCTAGAAATAGGGACATTCAATCTCTGGGTGTTGATCACATGTGTTTAGGTGTATCAAATGCAATGAACTTTACAAATACAAGTATCACAGGGAGTTGGTGTGATACTGTAAAGAGAACACTAATGTAAATCCTCTAAGACTTGCTACAAAGGAAGATGAGCCTTTCTCTTATTTCTTTAAGTGTGTTAACTGTAAGGGAGATCACCAAGCAGATAGTTACACCTATTCTTATTGGCAAAATTATTTCAACACAGTTTGGCATAATAATAAATAACAGGAACTTTGTAAAGTAGAGTATAGTAATGTAATGATTCTGTTATTCTAGGTATAAGTTTTCTTTCTTTCTTTTCTTTTTCTTTTGCAATTTACATGTTATTTGATTTTAAATGTATGTGGCTACAAAGTAGTTATTGTAGACTGCTATTGTGCTCTGCATTATAAATTGTTGATTTTTCAAAAAGTAAGAATTTATGATGTAATGTTATATATGACTGTCATACATGTCACAGTTAATGTCACAACATCACATAGCCTAAAGAAAGTTATAGAAAATTTTAGAACAGATAATATTATATAATATAGCTATAGTATATTATATTTATGAATAATATATGGACTTTAGAGTAGGTTAGTTGTAGATGTGTATAGACTACAGTTAGTAGTATATAAAATAGACTAGTTTGTACTGAGAACTCTATTGAGATTTCTTATATTACTTAATACAAAAGTTATTTGTTCACTCACTTAAACTTAAGTTATAATACTACATGAATGTGACAGTCTTAATTCAAATTTCAAATCCTATATACAAGCTCCATTACCTTACACTTTTCTTACAACTACTTATGTCACTTTATCATTACTTCCAGAACTCTCTATAATAATCTAACTGTCTTTTGCTCCTACTAGTAAATATTCTAAAAAGTTCCATTATATTTTAACTCCAAACTCTGTAAACTTTGTAATAGATTTCTATGTCTTCAAACCTCATTGACTTTTATTGTAAGGCTTGTTAACTTTGCTACAATCAAATCCAAGCTCTATACTTGAACACTTGTCAAGAACTATCAAATGTTAATTTTTCTTCGAGCAGATATCTACAGTTAGTTATATAGAAAGAGGTTAGATCAAGCATGGAAACTTATTCAGAAATATATGTGGTTATCTATAAAAGTATATAAGATACTTAGATTATAGATCAAGTTAGAATACTTGTCTATTGTTAAGATGACTAGTAGGTTTTATAGACTTTAGTCATCTTCAGAAAGTCCTAAGAAAACAGGATAAAGACTTCTAGAGACAACAACTATCCTAAATACCACTAGGATACATTCTAATCTAGCAAAACAGTATTAACATAACTAGGAAATAATAGTGACCATGTAGTCAGAAACCTAGATAGAAGTAGTAAGAATAATTTCCAAATAAGGGAAAGAGCTCACAAAAGTGATGACTAGAATAGAGTAGTACTAAGATATTGAGGATTGTAACTTGAAGTTTGACTATGGAAAGTGATGGTATTAGTCTAATGAAAACTATAAGATTTGGTAAGGAAAGAGTGTTGATTATAAAGAGATAAAAAGACTACAGAGTTCAGTTATGTTTGGATACTTAAAATTCAGTTAATAGTACATCTCCTAACAGAAAATAGATAAAATAATCTTGAATATTGACTAAATAATAAAAAGCTCATTGGACAATAGTAAAAGAGAAGGAATTGTGATTATCTTTGGCCCAAGAGAGTTTCAGAGCTTGGATAATAATAGTGATCTAATGAACTACATAAGGATAGCAGCAGTATTTGAAACCAGTAAATAGAGAGAGAAAAAGGCTATGAAATTTAGTAGTATTCAAGACTTAAGTCTAGTCAAAGTGGTGAGTCTTTTTATATTCATTTTATTTTCTAGACTGCTATGACTTGAAGCAAAAGACACTGGTATTAGGGCAACTAGACAAATTTCATAGAGTTATATAGAGTTTGCAATCTCTAGGAAATTCTAAGTTATATTGTTTATAACTACTAAGTGGTATTATACTACTTATCTCTAGGGAATTTTAAGAGAACAAGGTTCTATTATAACTAGTCTAAATCTGATGTTTTAGAAATCCAACAAACAAATAAATCATAAGGTTGTATGATTGAGTCAATAGAATTCAGCTACTCAATTACAGACAAATATATATAGTATTCTTTTATGAGTCTTCTTTCAGGCCAGAACTTTTATACTTAATTAATGACTGAGTTCAAAGAAGAGATAAAAAAATCTTTCTAGAATTATATTCTTAGGCATAAGAGTAAGTTTCACAATATAGAATACTAGATATAGTCTTTTTAAGATAAGGGGAAGTTTCATCTAATAAACATAGGTCTCACTTACTTTTCAACAATGTAAGGTTTAAGATGGTAATAACTTGGTAGAAGAGCATATAGTATAAATATTTACAGAGTCTAGAAACACTTTGTCATTAGAGTAAAACACTAGTATAGAGGTTTGTTGTTAATTGTAACACCTTGCTATATTCTTCTAGAATTTGTAGATTGCTAACTTTGTCTCTTCCAAAGCAAACTTTGATTGACTAGTAAACTTCAAAACACCTTCCAACTTTGACTTGTATTAGGGAGGTTCAAATCCTATTTGTAGCAAGTGTTCTGTACTAAGAAGAAAGAGAAGCTGCTATTAATGTTACTAGGTAGAAGAGTGGGGCACTTTAAATCTCCAGGAAATCCTAAGTTTATTATCTAAGAAATACTAACTATACACTCACCTCTAGGAAATTCTAAGAGAAAAGAATAGGGATTTCTAGAGATAACAACTACTCTATACAATACCAAGTCTATTCTCATGTATCAGAATTATGTTTACATAAGTAGGGAATAATGATACTTAAGTAATCAGAAATAGTTCAGAATAGAGAAACTAAATTAGAAGAGTGCTAGAGTGTTTAGCAAGTGTTTCTGAAGTACAGGAAAGTGAATAAGTAAATGAGCAAATAACAATATCAGACTACAGAAGACTACAGAGTATTACAGAAGAGTGAGAGAATACAAGAAAGAAGAGTTAGATAACATGTTTGGATAGTTAGAAATATTTATATGCAGCTCAAAAAGGTTCAGAGCATGGGAAAGTGGATCAGTGGATAAGAGAAAGAATTACAGAACACAGATTAGCTAGGAAACATCGAAGAGAAAAGTCTTGAAAGAGTAAGTTCTCTTATAGCTACTGTGTTGAGAAGTGTATATATTTATTTTCCTATTTTGGAATGTATAATCAAGGTTTAGTGTGATATTACAAATGACTATTGTTACTTCTTTCTCTCTTACCACTATCTTACATGGTAGTGTCCATAAGAGAATTAGTGAATATACAAATTTCTACTTCAGCTCTCAACTCAAAATCTTTTCAAATGGCCAGAATACCAGCTGACACAGCAATGGACATCAATAATGACTTTATTAGAGGAAGGATGAACTCTTCCAGCAATGTAAGCTCAAGAAGTGCATTGGTCACTTCAAATGCTTTCTCTATTCCATACCATGAGAGAATGGAAACTAACAATGATTGCCCTGATGGGAAGGTAAGAAATCCAATTGACAGTTCCCAGCTGTCATATAAGGATGAAGACAAAGCAGGTAATTCTATCAGAAAGACAACTGACAAAGGTTCTACTAGAAACTAGCAATATGTTTAAAATAAGACTCCAGTTTTAAAAAACACACCTAGTACATGAGGAAGAAATACTCCTCCAAACAATACTAACACAAGTCAGTTTGAAGATATCATCAATATCTAAATTCCATATGACTTCAATCAACCTACAGAACTAGAGTGTTGGAATGGAACATTCCAGCCTATTTTTCTTCATGGCTCTTTAGAGCACCTCTCATCTAATGCAAAGAATATTAAGTTGATGATTTGTATTACCAAATATATTGAAAATAAAGAAATTGATATCAACAAATCTAACAAAGTTTCTAAACTTAGGGGTATTAGCAAAGCTATATGAAAACTGATTTCTGCCATCTACAGTTTAGAATAGGGTTTGCTTTTTGCTAACAAGAATAATAATTCTATCACAAATAAGATACTCACTGGTTGTAATACTTGAACTTAATGGTGTTTCAGAGGTTCAGTATAAGGATGTGATGATGATAGATGATGGAAAGTATCAATAAGAATAATTGATGTTGTTAAGTCTGAGGTCTAGCCCTCAGACACAGAGGTATATATATAAAAGAGTGATGGTCTGTGCGCAAGCTGTTGCCATCACATGATCAAAACTCGTACCTGATGGGAGCTGTCAGGCTAATTTTAGAAGGTAACTAATTATGTCACTATATTGATATGCTTGTATCTCTACCAATACTTGTTGCTTTGAGACGCATCATATATTTTTGGAAATGGATTAATGAGCACTTCCCAACGCAAGTTCAATCGTGTGAACCTGTTCAGCCGTTCATGAGATATTAGCAGACAAAGCTTTTACAGCTACTGATGGCCTGATATCTCAGTCGTTTGTTGTTGCTTCTGTACATCCCGCATATGTGCGGATAGCTCTCATTTGGGGCTTTCCAGCGCAACTTAAGTTGTGAAAATCGGTCCACTGGTTGTGGAGATACAAGCTGAATGAAGTTTGTGACAAATTCTTTTAGACAGAAAGTATTTTTCAAATATATCCCAAATGTTAATCTAATGAGAAATAGGAAGAAATAAAGAAAGATCATAGACAAATCTGTGAGCATTGAAAGATTGTCTTTACCTATCCTAGCTAAATTGCCTAAATGTTATGATCTTAAGGCCTTAGGGTTGGTCAAAAGAAAGAACCTTGTATAGGATTTACACAAGAGAACTTAATAGAGAGCTCTTTATAAAGTAGTCTACCTTATATACCTATCCACATGGTCTGTGCTAGCTACTGTGCATCCTACCCTAAAATACCATGTGTAAAATATGAGGTCAACATGTAGTGTATATGTTGTACGACATTACTTCTTCTAGAACCTTCTACATCCTTTCATGTATCATGTGACTTGTCACTGTCACTGTTACTGTATCATGTGACTGAGTGATGTTGTCACTAACCCTAACCCTAAGTTCTAAAAATAGAAAGATGAAAATAAATCAAAAGAAAATGAAAATAAGAATAAGAAAATAAGAAAAAGCTAAGTCCACTTTCTGCAATTTTGACACTAAAGAGATCAAAGAAATCTTTAAATTTTTCAAAACAACCAGTTCAAAAAATGGAAACAAGAACAATGGTAAATTGTATGCCCAAGTATCACATTTAGGGAACAATATAAGAGAAGTTCTCAAAATCAAGAAGGCTTTTCTAAACCTTCAAGTAAAGAAGATTGGAAGCATACAAAATATCATCAAAGGCAATGGTATATCTAAACTAAAAGTTATCATAACTATAAAAGACCCATTCAGGAAACAAGTTATTATCTCTATAAACAATGATAACAAGATAAGTTTTATGGAAGATAATAGCAATTATATTACTAACTTAAATAAAGCCTTAAAAAACATCAAGTCAGATATCATGGTCAACTTTATTCATCAAGAGCAATCAGAGATTACTATCATCACAAACAAAATCACCTCACCTCTAGATCTCTAGACCATTGGGAAGTATATTAAGAGCAATAATCATATTGAAGCCAATAGAATCAAAGTTCCATGGTTACTCCAATCCAAATATTACCTCAAAATTATAGATATTCCATACCTAAGGGAAAATACTAATACTTCCATCACTTTAGACATAGTTAATCAGATTATCAAGAAAAACTATATCTTCAACAATATTGTATTAGTATTAAAACCTCATATAATCAAAGTCTTCCCCAAATTAGACATGTCTATTATTTGGCTTGATATTTGGGATGTTCAAAGTAGTAACAAGGCTAAAGAATTGATCAACAGGTGCTTCAATGTTAGAAGCTACAAAGTAACTATCAGGGATGTGAATATGAATCCAGGAGTACCCTAGTACAAAAACTGCTGAAAATGGGATCATACAACATTTTTATGTAGAATTCAAGGATCTAAGTGTGTAAAGTGTAATGGTCCCCATAAATCTGAACATCATCATCATTTTGCTTGATATTGTAAAGCAAATCCCAAAACTAACCCTCCTAAGCTTGAAACAAAGCAGAGAGAACTGTGCCCCTACTCTTTCAAGTGTTTGAATTGCCAAGGCAATCATCAGGCAGACTCTAACCAGTATCCCTTCTAGCAACATTAATTTAACTGAGAATGGCACTCAAAGAAATACCAAAAGCTTTGTGAAAATAGAAGACAGTCAATTCATTTATCTATGAATGGCATTCAAGTATAATTTTTAAAGATATCAAGATTTTCTCTCAAAATGTTCACAAGAACAATTTTCTCATCAATACTATACTAAAAATGGAAAGTTCCTTTGATATTATTTTCATTCAAAAACCATCTTGGTCCTTCTTATATACCTTACTATGTTTGAAGAACAGGAAAGGTAAAGAGCTAGTAGGAGTATCCAATCATTTCAACTGGGTTATGTTTTCTAGAAATTCCTCTCAAGTCAATGACTCTCCTAAAGTTACTACCTATATCAATGTCAAACTGTCCTCACTTTGATTTTCTCTATTAATGTATACTCAGATTCATTCCAGTTGGCTTTGAAGTATCTAAAGAATACTAAAGTCAACATCAGAAACATTCTCATTATGACTGGAGATTTCAATATTAGAGATAGTATTTGGGATCTGCATTTTCTACATTTTTCTTTTTGAAGTTGCAGATTCTTTTCATTTAAAACTGTCTAGACCTACTGAACAAGTTTCTCTTCAGATAACCAATAGAACTCCAATTCAGTCATCAACCTTATGTTCTTTAGGGCATAATCTCTGGAATATAACAATCATACAATCTATTCTGACTGGAGATTAACTTCTGATCATGCTCCTCTCACTGTTAACATCTCTATTTTTAAGGAATATATTCAAACCAGAAAATGAATATTAGTCAAGAACAGCAAAGAAGAGAAATTCTTCTTGAATGAACTAATTAAAGCCATCAAGAAAATCAATACAGAGTACATTCAAAGTAAAGAAGTACTCAAACTTGAAGTACTCAAACTTGCTGTTTAGACATTCACAATCCATAATGATAGAATATGGTATAAACACTCAAAAATTGTTAACATTACTAAACATTCAAAGAAATAGTAGGATGAAAATTGTTGAAGAGATCTTGAGACCTATAGACAATCCAAATATATCAAAGACTGGAAATGTTTCAAGGGTACAGTTAAGAAGACAAAACACAATTGTTTTGATTTAAAGATTCAAGAAATAGCTAATACAAATTATAGGCCATGAGAACTCATGAATTGGGTCAAGAAATGTAAGCTTCCAGCAATTGAAGCTATTCAGCATAATAGTCAACCATGTATTGAACTAGGGGATCTATAGCAGGCACTTCACCTGTCTTTTAACTTAGCTCAAGATTATCTAGTAGATCTGCAATTACTAGAAGAAATTCCTGGTAAAGAAATTATGAAATGGGTTCCTTTTTTGAAAGAAGAACTCATTAGTGTAATCAAGAAATGTAGCAACACCTTGACTCTTAGACTGGACAAATTGTCTTGGAGACACCTCAAAAGAATTGTCAAAGATGATGTATGTATTGATATAGGTCATTGGCCATCACACTTTAAAGTTTTGACAACCATTATCATTTCTAAGCCCAACAAGGAGTCTTATGACTCTTCCAAGGCTTATCATTCCATTGTCTTTCTCAATATAATTGGCAAACTATTTGAGAAGGTTATCAGCAAAAAATTGCAATTCTTGTTGATTTCTAACAAATTTATCCATTTGTGTTAATTAGGTGGACTAAAGCAGTGGTCTACCATAGATACAGGCATTGCTCTCACCTACTTCATCTATATGGGCTGGATTAAAAATCTCACTCACCACTAGCATGTTGGTATCCAACATTATGTAATTTTTCCCTTCATTAAACCATAAACTCCTTCTCTTAATACTGGACAAAGCTAATTTTGATCTCAAGGTTTTATTCTTCTTCTGGAACTATCTAGTAGGTAAAAAAACCAAATATTTATAGAACAGTTTTTCTTATTAATTTTTCAATGTTAACATTGGAGTTGGCCAAGAGTTGGCTCTTTCTTCTATTCTTTCAGCCTTATATATTTCTCTCATTCTTTATATCTTTGAAAAAGGAATAAAAAATCTAAAAATTCCTATTTCTATTCTCTCTTTTGTAGATAATGGTTTTTTCATTTCTCAGAACAAATCTCTAGTAGTTTTGAATGCAAACCTTTTTTCTAGTTACAATGTCATCTTACATCTACTTAGGAAATTTGGACTGATCATGGAACATGGGAAGACAGAGGTATTTTATTTTTCTAGATTGCATAGAGTGTTCAATCCTCCTTCTTTGGACCTCACATCTTTAGGAGGTCCCATCCTTTATTCCAAAAATACATGGTGTTACCTTGGGTTTATATTCAATTAGAAACTATTGTTTCAACAACATATTAATTTCTATGTCAACAAGGCTATTTCAACTATCAAATATATGAAGATACTAGAAAATTCATCAAGAGATCTCATCCCTATTCAAAAGCAACATTTATACAGATATTGTGTTTTACTGATAGCCTTATATGAATTTCAACTGTGGTATTATAATAAGACACTACTCTCATACCCTCTTAAAAAACTCAGAAGAATGCAAAGAAGAGTGGCTTCATGGATTTCAGGCACTTTTCATATATCTCCAACATTAGGTATTGAAGCTATTGATGGTTTAATCCCTATTTATCTTCATCTTCAAAAACTTAATGGCAGATTTCATCTCAGAGCTCACTCTCTGTCCCAAAACCATATCATCAAATCAATTCTAGAAATGAGATCTTCAAATGATATTGAATCCCATTGACTATCACTGGAAAGGCTTATGCCTAGACAATGTGCAATTATCAAAGGTTCAATAGTAGACATGGACAACAGGTTTAACAAAGTCTTTCTATCCTTCTCTCTATTTAATTATGAATTTTTGCTAGGAAACAGACTTATTGACATTTTCTCTAATCACTTCTCTTTCCATTCTTTGAATAAAAAAAGTAATTATAACATCAAGAGTTATCTACTCAAACTCAACAGTATTACTCTTCAAGCATTATGAGATTCTTACTTGGTTATTGTTATAATAGATGTAAGCATTAAGAATCAGGTGGCTACATTGATATCACATGTCCATATTTATGACAGACTGGTCATCAAGACAATACATCACATAGTTAACATTATGTCTACTGAAGCCAAACTCTTTGCGATAAGATATGGTATAAATCAAGCTATCTATCTTCCCAATGTCAAATATATCTTTGTCATTACAGATTCCATCCATACTGCCAAAAGAATATTTGATTCATTATCCCATCCATATCAAATTCATTTAGTAGCAATATCTAGCAAACTCAGAGAGTTTTTTCAAAAAGACAGTAACAATTCCATTGAGTTTTGGGATTGTCCCAATAACAAATGGTCACTTTACAACATAGTTGATAAAGAAACAAAGAAGTTCAACCTCACTCCTATTTTCCCATACAAATCCTCTTGGGACTTGAGTAGAAAAAACAAATACAACACCATTCTCAATGACTGGAAAATGTTTTTTCAAGTGTCAAATGACAAAGGACAAAATTTTTAGAGCTTCTAGACAATGATTCAAAGCTTATTAAACTGTCTGTATCAAAAGGTGGACCATGTTATGATCTTAAATCCTTAAGGTTGGATAAAAGAACAAACTCTTATATTAGAGTAAACACAAGAAAACTCAATAAAGAGCTCTTTACAAAATAGTCTATCTTATATACTCCTACAGATGGTCTATGCTAGCTACTGTGCACTCTACCCTAAATGACCATGTGTAAAGCATGAGGCCAATATGTGATGACTATGTTGTATGATGTTATTTTATTCCAGAACCTTCTACTTCCTTCTCTTAAGTCCTGTGATCAATGTTGTGACCACATCATCAGATGTGACTGATGTGACTAATGACTTCTAACCCTAGCCCCAGAGTTCTAAACATAGAAAAGATAAAAAATAAATCAAAAAGAAAATAAAAATGAGAAAGAAAATAAAAAGAAACCAAGTCTACTTTCTGTGATCTTGACAGACCATAGCTCAAATATTTTGGCCATTCCAACTCACTATGTACTAGAGCTACAAGAGTAATAGTCAATCATGTACCAATAGGTGAATATTGCCTTAAATTCTTCCCTTGAGAAGAGTTTAAGTGTCTATGCAGTCTTTATCTTATTGAAACAAGGCACCACATTCTTCATAAGTGTAGACATTTTAACAACTACTAGAATCTGAGAAGGGATTTAATAACACACTTTACTCTCTTTTTAGAGTTTAATAATAATGTCTTTTTCTTTAATGATAGAATTACTTAGTTGAATTGCAAGCAAGCTTTTTCTGATTTTATTTTTCATTTCCCCTTTTATTTTATTTTCCCTTCTTCATATATATAGTTACAAAGTAGCTACTATAGTCTGCCTATATGCTCCATGTAATAAATTGTTGATTTAAAAAAATAAAAAAATTACAAATGACTGTTATAACTGTTACAAGTCTGTCATACATGTCACAGTCACAGTCACATAATCATATGACATATAAAAGAATATAGAAGGTTTTAAAATACCAATAGAAGATTTAGCATTTAAAGAAGAGAAATTATTTCTATAGTTTTCTAAGGAATATCTACTAAGATAATAGAGCTGGTCAGTAAGAATAATCAGTGGCTTGTATAGCTAGAAAACATTGTCAGTTATCCTTTTAGTCAATATAGTCTTTTAGATGGTTAGAGATGATAAGCTATTTCTTTTTCAAAACAAGATCTATATTTTTAATATTCCAAACTTGTAATGTCATATTGTTGCTCTTTATAATAACTCAAAGGTGGCAGAACATATTGGATGTTGGAAGATATTGGAACTAGTGTTATGGAGTTACTAGTGGCCTTAGATGTTTCAGTATATTAATTAATATATTGATATCTATGATCTTGTTACAATCAATGCCTCTAGGAAGCAGCATGGATAGGGGCAAATGGTATGATGACATGATCGGCTGTGCCACATGTAGTCTCAGTCAGCACCTCATGCAGTAGGTGTTGCTACCTTATGTTATCTTTGTGGTTTCCTCATGTTTTAATCCTCATATATGTCTCATGGTTAAACAATGGACTCATATAAATAGCGTAGATATATTCCTGTATCCTTACGCTTTACCATTTCTATCAATCCCTTTACTTCCTCATGTCTTTGCCTAAGTGCAACCTGAGCTCAAGCTTAAGGTCATTACAGACCTCTGTTTAAGAGCTAACTCTATTTAACACTTGTTTTTGGAATAATTATACCTACTTCCTGTATTAAATGTAAGGTGGAAGACTATCAGTATTAACTTTGTAGTGGAACTTTCAGAGTCTATAGGGTTTAATACAGTAATAATGGTAGTAGACTATATTGAAAAGAGTATACTTTATTCTGACCCACATAATAGTTACCATAAAGAATGTAACAAGACTTTTCCTATACTATGTATAGGAAATTCACAGCTCCTTCTCTCATATTATCTCAGATAGAGGACTACAATTTATGGTACTCTTTACTATAGAACTATACTATTTGTTTAGAGTCAAAATTATCTTATTTATAATCTAGTATCTACAGTCAGATAGCCAAATCAAATGATGAACAAATAACTTGAGCAATACCCCTAGACCTTTATTGATAAGCAACAGAACAATTAGTATAATATTTTTCTATTAGTAGAGTTTTGGCACAATAAAATGAAATGAAAAAGGAAAATGAAATAAATAGAGTTCTCTGCCTTCAACTCTGACATTCCCCCCCCCCCCCCTTCAGTTTTTCCCCTTAAACAACCTACCTCCCTTTTTACCCACTTCTTCTCAACCTCCTTTAATACCCTTTTTTTTATTTCCCTCTTTTTATTCTCTTTTCTGTATATCTCT
>JAJOHK020000241.1:0-33196 GCA_022457215.2 Leucocoprinus gongylophorus | reverse complement strand
AGCCTGATAGCTGCTATGACAGATAACAGCTCCCATCAGGTATGAGTTTTGATCATGTAATGGAAACAGCTTGCACACAGACCATTACTTTTTTGTATATATACCTTTATGTCTGAGGATTAGATCTCAAACTTAATAACATCAATTATTTCTGTTAATACTACTCATCACTTATTATCATTATCTCCTTATACTGAACCTCTGAAACACTATTAAGTTCATATATTACAACCAGTGAGTAGCTTATTTTGTAATATCTGGCTTGTCATATGTAGGTGTTTGAGATTGATTTAACTCTTCAAGATTGTATATATTCTAGTATTTAATGATGGAACTGGACTGGATAAATTATTATGTTTGTTAGATATAGTTTATATCTTGTTATCCAGGACCTGGTAAGATATCTCAGAAGTCTAAATATATTGGTTAGTATGTTATCCAAGAATACAGAAGATAGATCAGGATGACCTTTGGTTTTAGCTTGTGTACTACACCTCTACTAGCCATACTAGTTACATATTTCAGAATGGAACTTGGAAAACTTAGCAGATATAAACTACTAGAGGGAGTGAGGTGTATCATTGCCAACACCAGAAATGGATGTCAGTTTTAGTTGATTTTTAGGATAACTAATACAATGTAAACTACTGAATTATATACTACATATACTACCTGGAATAGTTATCTAGAATAGAAGCTGTTAAGTAAGTTACTCTGATTTCTAGTGATTCTCAAATGTTAGGGGATGGAGTTCCATGGAATTAGCAAGAGTTCAATGAGAGTATATAAGGTGAAACAGAAATATATATATATAATCTGTACTAGAAGAAGTTGGAGAGTACAGATAAGAAAAAAAATATTATCTATGAGTTAAGATGGATATAGTCAGAAACAAGATATGACAATGTTCTGGAAATTTTTGAAAGCTACTTACAATGATATAATAATATTATAAATAAGAAGTAAATTATACATATATTTAGCTGTATGAGTAAAATATTCTTTTACAGTTTATATCTAATACTTATTGTGGCAACCACTAATCAAGACAATAAATAGTATACTAAGTGTAAGCCTACTGCTTATCTGAGTTCCTATAATTAGTATAAATACTAATAGTTGGCTAAAAAGTATAAGTTTTCAGTTAAATTGCCTTTTGGCATAGTTAGTTTAGTATTAGTAGTTCAGCCATATTATACTAAGTAGTCTTATAAAGTAAGAGTCTTGTAGAGATTACAAGAAAATTTAACAAGGAGTCCCTAATATATTGCTACTTATTATAATCAATACCTCATGTTATCAAGATGGTTTGCTTATAGATAGGAAATATTAGGGTATAACTTAATGTTTGGCTATACTGTGCATTAGCAATATGTATGATCAGTTAGCATCTCACATAGTAGTCAAGGCTTCATCATATTTTTCTCACTGTTTCCTCATTCCCTATATATATATTACACATGATCTTTAGGTATATATAGCTATAGATACTATTTTGTATTTTTACACTTTACTAATTGACTTTGTCTCTCATTTTTACTCAAGTTTTGCCTAAGTTATAACCTAAGCCAAGTTTATGATTATAATACTACTCTATTTATACAAATAGTTCATGATCCATACTAGTAAAAAATAACCCTACTCTAAAGACTATGTATTATTATGATTCAAGACTTAAGTGTTAAAGTCTAGAAGTAATCTTGGATTAGGTAATCACAAGAGAACTCAATAGAGTTCCTAAATATAATCTATCTACCTTTTATACTAATAGTTAATGGTTTGTACTCTACTACTTTAGCCTACCCTAAATTATTCTTTAGATTTAATATATATATACCATATGGTATAATGTTATTATAGAACCTTCTACCAAATTCCACTATAACCATATGACTTGTAACCATGGTTATGATAATGTCATATGACTTACATGGCAGTGTGACCATCATACTAAACTCTAACTCTTGATTCCCAAAGTATAAAGAAAAATAATAAAATATTAGAAAAGACTTCTGTCCAAACTTCTTAACTGTGATATATATTATCTATAAGTATATTATAAAATTAACATGCTGTAAACATATATCTTAATATTATTCCTTCTAATCTTTTCTATAATATTTTAGGTCTCTGATATAATGTCATATGACACATCATGTGATAATAGTCATATATTTCTTCATTATCCAAAACATAAAATAAAATAAAATCAAGGAAAATAGATAAAAATAAAATAAAAATACAAGAACTCAAGTATACTATGATAATACTTGGAGATCTGACAATAGTATTAAAATATGGATAAAGATATACATATAAAGTACATTCTCTACCAATTTACCATTCCTGTAGAAATTTGGCTAATATCAAGAGTTATATTTTCTTCTTTTCTATTTTTAATTTAATCCCTCTTTCTATTTATGATCTTAGTCAAAAAGATGATATGATATTATATATGACAATCACAAATATCATAAAATGTAACAAGAAATCATATGTCACATATTTGTTAGACATAGTTTACACTTTGTTATTCAAGATCTAATAATAAGTTTCTTAGAAGTTCAAATAAGCAACTTATATTATCTACATATACAAAATATGGAAGTCAGAATGATCTTTGGCCATGATACTTCTTTCCTCCTACCACCATTTTGTGTGGTTAACACTCATAGGAAACAATAAGCGATTTAACATCTTTCTCTACTTTGAGTGAGTTAATCATGAAATTGAATCCTTCCCCCAGCAAGAGAACTCTGGAAGAACTCAAACGTTTTGCAAGCATATTCAAGTGTCTTAGTTTTCAAGAGCCTAGGGATGAATCATCAATAGATTAGAGTGAAGACATACCTGAAGTTCAATCCTCACCTATACCTCATACTTCTCCAGTAGGAGAAAATGTGTTGTCACCTCGTGTTCCATTACCTAATAAAGATGTAAGAGAAAAGAGAAGGGCAGAGTTAAGTGATTCTGGCCCCTCATTATTAAACTATGGCAAAATACAGCCTTCGATACTGAGTTCCTGGAATGGAGCTCATCACATGTTATCTATCTTTGGAACAGACAATACTTCTAAGATAAATGCTACCAATATGGCTCAGTCGCTTTCGAGAATCATTGAGTACATTAAGAATAATCTGGCAGACAAGAAGCAGCCTGCTGTGGATTTCGCTTAAGTTATGAAGGGTGTTACAAACTCAAAACCTTAGAGTTAGTTAAGAAAATGAACCTTATATTGGGTTAACACAAGAGAACTTGATAGAGAACTCTGTACAGGATTGTCTACCTTATATACAAATACCTAATGGTCTGTGTGAGCTATTTCTAGCCTACCCTAAACAACCATGTGTATGCCTTAAGGTCAACATATATTTCACACATTGTATAATGTCATTCTTCCAGAACCTTCTACATCCTTCTATGTGTTATGTGACTTGTGACTGTGTCATCTGATGTGACCTGCTGTGTGACAGCGTGATCTTTGTCACTCTAACCCTAACCCTAGTTCTAAAAATAGATAAAGGAAAATAAATCAAAAAGAAAATAAAAATAAGAAAAGAAAACTAGAAAAATATCAAGTCTACTTCCTTTGTTCTTGACAAAGGGCTTTTGGAGCCTCATTACAGCCATTTATTTCTCTAGGTAGGATCTTCTACCTATTAAGGATAGTAAGAACTTTCACAAACTTGTAGGCAAGAGAATTTTAAACAGCTACTTGAATCGTGGCTTGTTGAAATAACCTGAGGCAAAGAAGCCGTCGCTCTCTACACCTGCTACTGCTACAAATTCAAAAACTTCTATAGCTTCTCCCCCTAGCAAAACAACTGAACCAAATGAGAAGAAGGCTCCAAAGCCTATGATTACAAAGAAGTCTTATGTACAGGCTTCTAAAGCAAATATTTTATCAAACATTGAAGATGTTATTCAGGTGAAGAAAGCATTTTCTGCTTTGTCAGCTGATGAAGTGGGAAAGATGTTGAAGACAAAGAATAGTAGTGTGGGTACAAAGAAGCCCAAGATCAATATGACAATTAGAGGGCTATCAAGAAGAGAGGTCATAATCCCTATGACCAAAGTTAACACTGAGTTGATTATCAACTCAGCTCATACTCATATTTCTAATGTCAATAATTGTCTGAAAATTTCCAAATCAGACACCATTGCAAATTTCATTTGAATCAATGTCAATGGAATTATCATCACAACAAGCAAACCTGCTAGTAATCTCGATTTATCAACAATTGAGAAATACTTGAAAAATGTTCAAAATGTAAATCTGGATTCTATCAAGAGTCCTCACCTCCCCAAATCCAAGTCATATATGAAAATAGTTGGACTTCTGTATTCAAGCAAATTAAGAGTCATGACTCCTGATATTATTGAAGGTGTTTTAAAAGAATCACACCTTTTCAAGAATGCCGTATTGGCCTCAAAACCACATGTCATTAAAGCATCACCCAAATCTGACAAGGCTGTAGTCTGGATGGACATTTAGGATTTCCAGAGCAGTTCTTGCACAAAGAACATTATCAATTGGTGATTGAACATTGGATGATTTATTGTGACTGTTTGCAGGACTAACATGAACCCAGGCATTCCTCAGTGCAAGAACTGTTGGAAGTGGGGACATTCAACACTAAGCTGTTGCTCTCATATCTCCAGATGCACAAAGTGCTATGGAGCTCATGACACAGAATACCATAGAGAGAAAGTGTGGTGTTGCATAGACAACAAGAAAGCAAATCATATGGCCACCAAAGAAGATGAGCCATACCTTCATATCTTCAAATGTGTTAACTGCAAAGGAGACTATCAAGCAGACAGCTATAGTTGTTTTTATTGGCATAACTGTTTTAACAGAGATTAGCATGGTAGAAAACAACAGGAACTCTTTTAAAAGTAGAGTACAGTAATGTAGTGATCCTATTAATATAGATAGGTTTTTTTTTTCTTTTTTTTTTTTCTTTTTCCTTTCATGTAGTTTGCCCATCAATGTATTGTAGCTACTTTGTAGTTACTGTGGTCCGCCATTGCACCCTGCATTATAAATTGTTGATTATATATAAATAAAGAAAAAGAATGATCTTTGGCTTTAGCTTGTGTGTTATATCTTTACTAGTCATACTGATCACATATTTTGAAAGAGTTACTTAGAATGTTATTAGCAAACAAGTTTACTAAAAAATGAAAGGTATGTTGTTGCTAACATTAAAAAATAGTGATAGTTTTAGTCAATTTTCAGAATAAGACTTTGAAGTATAAATACTAGCTTATATACTAAATATGTTATCTAAGATAGTTATCTAGAAATAGAGACTACTAAGCAAGTTATTTTAGTCCTAGATAATTCTTTATTACAACTTAAAACCAAGAGTTTAATCAAAAGAAGAATCTTACATTGGTTAAAATATACCATTTTTGATAACCTATTACACACTACCAATATTACATTCTTTCCTACCACTAATAGCAACTTTGTGATAAAGTCTACTGTTAAATATATCCACAGTTTCTTAGGTACTTTATTTGCCATTAGTTTTTCTACTAAAACCTCTGTTTTATTCTTTATTGTTGTGGCAACCACTTATCACAAAGATAAACAATCACACAAGCAGTAAATCTCTTAAGTTGGATATCAAGTAGGAAGTTCACAAGAGAACTTGACAAGGAGCCTCTTCTTTATTAAAGTCCTATTTATACAAAATCCTTATAGTCCGTGCTACTAATAATTAACCCTGCTCTTATGTCCATACTCCTTTCTCATGTTTGCCTCAAAGCCACCATATTGTATACATGTGCCCTAATATCATTTTCCAGATCCTTCTACCGCCTTCTAGGCCTATAATATCATATCATGTGGCATGTCATGTGACTGCAGTATCACATGCCTCTTCATTGTCCAAAAGGAAAGAAAAAGGAAAGAAAATCCCTATAAAGTCAGAAAAATAAAATAAAATAAAATAAAATAAAAATTGTTAATATCCAAAGCATCTTATAACATTTATCCTCTAGCATAAATTACACCTATTTATATATTTTTCTATATATTTTGTCACTTCTGGCCACCAATAATTTTTTATTACTAACTCTATCATCTTCCATCACCCTCCATGTCTAGCTACTAGTACATCATGATATAACTGTTATGATTTAAGATCAAATATAAGAGTGAAAGAGAAATCTTATATTGGATTAATACAAGAGAATTCAATAGAGTTTCTAAGTATAATATACAAGGTGTGACAATTGTCACACAAAACACTCACATCACAGTCATCATCATAAGATCATGTGATATCATAGAAGAATGATATCATATATAGAATAACTTTATTTAGACTTATAACATTTAGAATAAGCTAAATATAAGTGTACACTTCTACTTATATATGCTGGGCTATTGGTACATACTACACTAAACCTAGCCTATACTAAAGAGCATACATATTACATGCTATTAACATATAGTCTAATATCATTATTCTAAAATATTCTATGTTCTTTTATATGATATATGATTGTATAACTATAACTTGTGACAGATGTGGGACAGTTTGTGATAGTCACATGTGATGTCATACTAACCCTAATTCTAAGTTGAAAAATAAAAATAAAAATAAAAATAAAAATAAATAAAGTCTATTATCTTTAATTCTAATAATAACTAAATAATTTCTATTCCCAACTCCTTATCCTTTAGTATATAAATTTTCCCTTCATTCAGCACTAATTCTATTTATATCTACTACTCCTCTACTCTCAATACTTTTACTTTAGCTTTCTTGATTTCTTCTACTACTCTGACTACTTTCCTATCTTTTCCCCTAGCTTTTTTCATTGTTATATTATATATGTGATTATAAGTAGTAGACTAAATTTAACAAAACTTCTTGTTAAGTTCTGTTTTTTATTTTTATTTTAGTCAACAATTTATTCCACAGTTCTTGATTGTAGTTATGACAAGTAGCCTACAATTTTTATCTCAGAAGATAAAGATCTTATTGTTAAGACTTAAGCCTAAGAATTATAGTAAAAGAATTATACTTATATTAGATAATACAAGAGAACTTGATGAAGTTTCTTAATACAATCTATCTATCTTATATATACTAGACTGATGGTCTATGCTACACCAAATCTAAAGAATATATATTTGTTTTAAGATCAATATATATAATATATACTATATAACAGTATTATTCTGGAATCTTTTACAATATTCTTTTATAATATGTAATTATATGACAGTGACATATGATAGATATGTGACATTTTGTAACAGTCATGTATAATGTCATGTATAATGTCATACTATCCTTTTTTTCTAAGTCTAAAAAGTAAAATAAATAAAAATAAAAATAAAAATGAGAAAATAAAAAATAAGTCAAGTCTACTGGTTTTAATTCTAACAATTATCCTTGAGAAAAGAAGACAAAAACACTTGAATACTCTTTTAGAAAATTAACAAAGTTCTTAATTGATAGAAATAGATCAATTAAGAAACTGTGAACAAACCTAGAATAGCTTGCAAAGATATATTGATATATTTCTATCTATCAAAGGCTATATAGACATTAGAAGTGCTTTTCAAGGAAGAAGCACTATCTATACTTCTTAATTAGAGTATGATTAAGAATGGCTCTAGTTGTTCTGGTATATAATATGACTAACTAGCCAATGTAAGAGAGCCAATTACTACTTTTAAAGTAGCTAGGCTAAATGAACTTGCAACTCTTGTCTCTAAGAGTGTGAAAATGGTACTCTTGAACAGTAGAACAGTTGAAGAAAGTCCTCCAAGTATCTAAGCATGATAGAATATTCTTGAAGTGAAAAGTATTAATAGAAGCTACTAAATAAAGTCTAGTAGCCACTCTAGTATTAGTTATATCATCATGAACCAGTTAGTGTAAGAACCACTTAGCATTACTTGGACAGTCCTAAAACTTGATCCTATAGTTAAGATTACAAGAGAAGAATAATCTAAGTACAGAGCAGACTTGTTCTTCTGAGCTGACTGAAAAAAAGTCAGATCTCATTATATACACCCTTCTTTCCAAGTTGCTGTAACTCAAAGCAAGTAGTACTAGTTTGAAATTGATAGTGTGGAACTCACTTATTGTTAGGAATAAATCAGCTACTGAACCAGCTATGCTAAAAGTACATAATGTCAAGCTTAGCTTTGACATCTGGCTAGTACTAAATATGTACTTCATACTGTACTCCTGACACTTATTCTGATGAAATTATGGTATATGGAAATTGAGGCAGTAGTATTTTACTACTTTATCTGTTACAAAGATACCTAATATATCTTTCCAAGAACTTGCTTCCAAACCAAACCTCTTCTACTTAATCAAATACTGATATTTTCAATGATGCTAGCAGCTATCTAGAATTTTCTCTATCTCCAATTATTTTTCACCATCAATAATAATAGAATCTAGTGAGAGACAGAGATATTTATCAGATATAGGATCTTCAGAGACAGCAGTTAGATTAAACACAGAGTATAACCTTTATAGCACTAGTAGAAGCTTAAGACAATAAGATATAGGCCCCACTATTTTCTCTATATAAAGACCTAGATAGCAGTAAGAGAGCTTAGCAAAGAGATAAGTGGTATGAATATTTATAGTATCAAGAAATACTTTGTCTCTAAGCTTAAAGATAGGTGTATCAAAGGTTAAGAATATATCAGAGCATTAAGCTTGATTGTTCTGTAAGCTTGAATCTAATCATACTTTGTATTGGCTAAACCAGAAAATTCTTGGTTGAGAACTTAGAATTTCTTCTTGCTTGTATAGTATTGCTATATACATATTTATATGCCTGTTAGATTTACTTCAATAAGAATTGTAAGCAGTGAGAGAAAAATTTGCATATATAAGATTATTATATAAATAGCTAAAATTGACCAGTAGCTTATTGTCTTTATTGTTTCAGTGTAAATATCAAAATCCTAGATCTAAAAGCTGTTATATATAGTTTACACTCAGAAGAGAGAAAGAATCTATAAAAAAATGCAAAGAAGACTAAATAAAGCATAGTAACTTATCTCAGATGTGTGGAACATAGATCCAGGATAACTTTATTTTTAGCTTGTATGCTACACCTCTACATATTATATTAGTCACAATTTCAGAAAGAAAACTGAAAGTAAGTGAGACATAAGAAAGGTTAAAGAGTTAAGCATGCTGCTATTAATACTGTAAGAAGGCCAGTTCTTTTACAAAATTCTAACACCCCAATATAACCAAGGTATATATAGTTGTAGATATAATTCTATATCTTTATGCTTTACTAATTGACTCTTTTCTACATCCTTACTCAAGTCTTTGCCTAAGTTGCAATATGAGCCAAGTCTAAGGTCATAACATATTTATTACATAATTAACATCTATTCTGATACTATTCAAACAGCTTTAAAGTATCTTGAGAATACTAAAGTTAATATTTGTAATATATTAGTTATGGCTAGCAATTTTCATTTTAATATTAGAGATAGTACTTGGAATCCTTCATTTTATTTTTACTCTATTCATAGTAATTTACTTATAGATATTGCTAACTCTTTGGATCTTATTTTGTTAAAATTTACTAACCAAGTTTTTACTAGATACTTGGATAATACACATGACATGAATTCTGTCATTGATCTCATGTTTCTTAACCTAAATTCTTTGAAACTTGATAATCACACTATTCATTCCAAACTCTGTTATTCATATAATCACACTCTATTGACAGTTGATAAGTGAAGAGTTGATTCCAAGCAAACAATACATAATTATTAAGAATAGTAAAGAAGAAAACAAGTTTATCACTGATCTTGATCTTACTAATACTATTAAAAAAATTGACACTGAACAAATTAGCAGTAAATAGTCACTTGAAATTACTATTCAAGACTTTACAAATAAATCACATGTTATTTGGTATAAATACTCAAAATACATCAATATTACTAAACATTCCAAAGCTTGGTGAAACCAGGAATATCAATCCAAACTGGTGAAGTACAGAACCTCCAAACAATTAGAGGACTGGAAAGCTTTTAGAAGTACTGTAAATAAGACAAAATGAATTTTCTTTGATAATAAAATTCAAGAAATAGTATCAAAAAATTGAAAACCTTGGGAACTTATGAATTGGGTTAAAAAGCACAAACTTCCAGCTATCAAAGCCATTTACTATAATAATCAACCATGTATGAAGCTTGACAATTTATAGTAAGCTTTTTATCAATTCTTTAACTCCACTCAAAGCTAATAAACTAATTTCAATATATTGAATGAAATTCTAACTAAGCTCAATATAGCATGGGCCCATTTTTCTAGTGAAGAGTTCAAAAGTGTTATTGCCAAATACAACAATTTGTCTACATCTGGTCCAAACAAGATATCTTGAAAACATCTCAAAATGATTGTTAAAGATAATATATGTTTAAAGAATTTTGTCAACATTGCTAACATATGTATCAACTTATAATACTGGCATTCACACTTTAAAGTATCAACATCCATCTCTAACAACTTTGTTTATCCTAATCAACTAGGAGGATTGAAGCAATAGTCAGCTACTGATATTGGTATCTTGTTAACTTACCTAATTTGAGTAGGATAGGTTAAAAATCTTCAAACAAGCATGCTAGCATTCAATATTATCCAGTTTTTCCCTTCATTGAATTATCAACTCCTTCAATTGATTTTGGATAAAGCCAGTCTTAATCCAAGAATTTCTTAGGTCACTTATATTATTGTTGTTATAGATGCAATGCATACAGTACAGCATATATTTGACTCTTTGATACATTCCTATTAACATCAATCAATTGTGATGTCAAAAGAGCTTAGAAACTTTTTCAACAAGGATTCTTTGAATTCTATTGAGTTCTAGAATTATCCTTGCAAAAACTGGCCTCTTCATTCATTAGTTGACAAAGAGACTAAAACTTTTGACCTCACTCCTTTACTTCCATGCAAATCATCTTGGGACTTTGAAAGAAAAAGAGAATGCAATGATATCCTAAAAACTTGAAAAATGATATTTTAAACTTTTGATACTAGATATAGATATTTCCTCAATCTTCTTGATGATGACCTCTATCCCATAGAACCTTCATATTCTAAAGGAGGTTCATGGATCAAATAAATTAGTCACTCAAACTCTCTATGTGTTAGAGCCACAAGAGCTATTGTCAATCATACTCCCATAGAAGAGTATCACCTTTATTTCTTTCCTAATGAAAACTTTAGTTTCCTATGTGGTAATTATCTGATCAAAACAAGATATTATATTTTTTTACAAATATAAGAAGTTTAGCAACTATTGGAATCTGATACATCACTTCTTTTCCTCTTACCACCATCTTGTATGGTAGCGTCTATTGGAAAGTTAGCAAATAAATTGTCTTTTTCTTCTACAACCTTCAGCACTTCCACCACGGCTTCAAATTTCAAGACCTCTTTACCAACTATGTCCACTGAAAAGAACGTAGGGATGGACATTCAGTCAGGACATGTCCCTGCTAACAACTCTGAGGTACGAGGAAGAAATCCTTTATCCTCCGTCAACTCTTCTAGAGATTCTTCAATGGCTTCCTCTGGTCGAGCTACCCTGTACCATGATAGGATGGACACCAACATAGACTATATCCCTTCTGTCAAAGAAACAAACAACAAATGTCTTGAGCTGTCTTACGAGACAGAGCAAGAGAAAGCAATCAGGGTTAGTATGGCGGCTAACCAGCAGGAAACCATGAGGCCTCATGATGTAAACAATGAGACAACCCCTACTCATGTTTCAAATGAGGATAACACGATTAACATACAACTTTCGTATGATCTGCAAGCTCCAACTGAGCCAGAACTTTGGAGTGGTTCCTTCTACCCTATTTTGCTTTATGGTTCCATTGAACATTTTGCTTCTGATGCCCAGAATATTAAGGTTATCCTTAACTTCATGGCAAAATACATTCAAAACAAGCAAGTTAACAATGGAAAAGTTAATGACCTTAATGATTTTGATGGCATAGGTGATGCTATTTGGAATTTTATTTCATTGGTTTATGCAGCCAAATGGGATGCTCTTTATACTGACCAAAAAACTAACATGCTTAGGTCTAAAACTTCATCAAAATTCACTCCGAGAATCCCTCCTACCAAGGGCAACACCAACAAGGAAATTCCAAAGTCAGTTCCAGTTACCATCAATAAGGCGCCTCTCCTCCCTCCACTACTGGCCAAATCAAAGAAAAAGATCAATGTCATCTCTAAGTATTCCCAACCCAAGAATCGCTTGGTCAGAAACAAAACTCAACTGTCCAATGACAAATCAGGAAAATCATATGCCCAAGCTATCAAACCTTTGACAAATACATCTGAAGTTCTAAAAATCAAAGAAACATTTCCTTCACTAAATGCCCAGAAAATTGATCAGGTAAACAGCATTGTTAATGGTCAAAACGAGCAGAAGCCTCAAATCAAGATGACTACAAAGGGACCATCAAGAAAACATGTCATCATTCCCATGAGCAGTGAAAATGTATTGTCCTTCATGAAGAATTCATCGCTGAATGTGGCCAACATCAATAGGTAACTGTGTAATGCTAAAACTGATGTTTTAGTAGATTACATTCGATCCAACAACAATGGCATCATTATTATCACCAACAAGGTTGCACAACAATCGGATTTGTTGATCATTGACCAATACATGAAGACTTCTAATGACATCAACTCTCTTCAAGTAGAAGATTCGAGACTTCCTAAGTCGAAATCATACTTGAAAATCATTGGTATACCGTACTATCCTTATGTGAACTCACAAGACAAGCTCACATCAGCGAATATCGAAACAATTCTCCAACAAAACCACATTTTCAACAATATCACCCTAGCATCAAAACCAAGAGTAATTAAAGTCTCTCCAAAGTCCGACATGGCGATTGTCTGGATTGATATATGGGACGTTCAAAGTAGTCAAAATGCTAAAATGCTCATTAACAGGTGCTTCAACGTCAGCAAGTACATTGCCACTATCAGGGGAGCAAACATGAACCTGGGCATCCCCCGATGCAAAAACTGCTGGAGGTGGGGACATATGATGTTTTTGTGCAGGATACAAGGGGCAAAGTGCATCAAGTGCAATGGTCCACATAAGTCTGAACACCATAGAGATTTTGGTTGGTGTTGTAAGGGTAATTCCAAACTTAACCCTCCTAGATTGGAAACCAAGAAGGGCGAACCATGTCCTCATTCATTCAAATGTTCTAACTGCAAAGGAGATCATCAAGCCAACTTTAATAATTGTCCATTTTGGAGACATCGCTTCAATAGGGAATGGCATATCAAGAAATACGCTGAGATCCATGAAAACAGGTTGCAATTACTTCGTTCTACAGTGAATGACAAATCAAATCAATGATTGTGCGAAATCTCAAAGTTTTTTCACAAAACGTTCACAAGAGCGCTGTTATCATCAATACTATTCTTGAAACTCAAAATCAATTCAATATCATCTTAATTCAAGAACCGCCTTGGTCTGAAATACACAAAATTCCAAGCTCTGTGAATTGTGATGGTGAACCATATATGAGTATCTGCCATCATCCCAACTGGATCGCTTTTGCCAGATCTCCTTCCAAAAGTAACAATTTTCCAAGAGTTATTACTTACATTAACATTCGTCTTTCTTCTCTTCGATTTCTTCTTCACAAAGATATTTTCAATCACCGAGATATCAATCTCATTTCTTTTTCTAACAACAACATTTGTCATTATATTTTGAATGTGTACTCTCATTCGTCTCATTTGGCTTTAAAGTATCTGAAGGATACTGAAGTCAATATTAACAATGTTCTTATCATGACGGGCGATTTTAACATTCGAGATAGTTTATAGGACCCTTCATTTCACTCCCATTCTTCCATTAGTGATGATTTAATTATAATAGCTGACTCTTTTGATCTTGCTTTATCATTGCCAACTAATCCAGGTCCTACTAGATTCTCAGACACTGCTGGGGAATCCAATTCTGTGATTGACTTAATGTTCCTTTGATATGGTTCTGTGGAATTGGACAAACACACCATTCTCCCTGATTCTTGACTATCCTCTGATCACGCACCCCTTTCTATCAACATTCCTATCTTCGAAGAAATCATTCAGTCATTGAGATTCTCTATCACTCCCAAGAGCGATCAAGAAACGGGATTCATCAAGGACATTATTTCTAATTTCAAATCGCTGGATACGGCAGATATCGACAACTCCAAAAAACTCAAACAATTAGTCTATTAGCTAGGATTAATTGTTGAACAATCATGGTCCAAAAATGCAAAAAAATCAAGGATATCCAAACACTCCAAGCAATGGTGGTCAGAATCATGTAGCCAAGCCCTTGATACCTATAGGACAACAAGAAGTCATGAAAATTGGAAGTTCTTCAAAGCAACTGTCAAAAACGCCAAGCAATCATTCTTCAATGACAAAATTCAAGAAATCGCAAATAAAAGTCAAGGCCCTTGGAAATTAATGAATTGGGTCAAGAAAAGAAAACTCCCAGTGACTGAAGCCATCACACATAATGATCGCCCTTGTCTTACTTCCAACTGTCTGTGGAATGCTCTTCACAGCACTTTCAACACCACTCTTCATTGTCATGTCAACCTAAGCATTCTCAGAGAAATAGCGCACAAACCTTGTCAAACCTGGAATTCTTTCTCCAGATATGAATTCAAGTCTGCAATCAGCAAGTGTATTGACACGTCTGCTCCAGGTCCGGATAAGATGACATGGCGTCACTGGAAACTTATCATCAAAGACGACGAGTATCTCTCCAAGATCATCAGCATTGCCGATGTATGCATCAATCTTAGCCATTGGCCCAAATACTTCAAAGTATCCACTACAGTTGTTATATCCAAACCTAACAAACCTTCATATGATAACCCAAAAGTGTTCCGACCAATCGTACTCCTCAAAACTCTTGGAAAACTTATGGAAAAAGTAATTGCCAAAAGACTTCAGTTCATCATTGCGTCCAACAATTTCGTTCACCTGAGTCAACTTGGTGGCCTAAAATTCAAGTCTACTGCTGATGCCGGCATTGTGCTTACTCACATTGTGTGGTCAGGATGGGTAAAAGGAAGAACAACCAGTACTCTGGCCTTTGACATTGCTCAGTTCTTCCCGTCGTTAAATCACCGTTTTCTCATATTAGTTCTTGAGAAAACAGGCCTTGACCCTAAAGTCACAAACTTTTTCGTGAATTATCTGATCCAAAGAAGTACGAAATACTTGTGGAACAATCTTTCATCTCCTTTATTTGAGGTCAATGTAGGAGTTGGCTAAGGATCCGCACTTTCCCCCATCTTATCCACACTTTATCTTTCACCACTTCTATATATTCTAGAAAATAGGTTCAAAAATCTCAACATTCCAATTTCCATCCTCTCTTTCATTGACAATGGTCTTTTTATCGTTCAGGACAAATCCTTCTTCATTTCTAATTCACATTTGTTCTGTAGTTATAACATTCTTTCCAAACTTTTAGATAGTTTTGGTCTCATTATCGAACATTCCAAAACTGAAGTCTTTCATTTTAGCAGAGCTCAAGGTGTCTTCAACCCCCCTCCTCTCAATCTATCACTCCTCAGAGGTCCAATTTTACGACCCAAAGATTTGTGGAAATATTTGGGATTCATCTTCGACAGAAAATTATCATTCCACAAACATATTGATAACTACACCAACAAAGCGATATCAACTGTCAAGTACATGAAACTCTTAGAAAACTCGTCACGAGGCATTAATCCGCTACAAAAACGACTTCTATACAGATGTTGCGCTCTTCCGATAGCCCTATATGGATTCCAGCTTTGGTTCTGCAACAAAGCTCCAATATCTTATCACATGAAGATCCTCAACAAGATGCAAAGAAGAGCTGCCATTTGGATCTTAGGGGCATTCAAAACCTTTCCCTTGGAAGGCATTCAAGCCCTTGCGGGCATTACTCCAATTCAATTTCACCTCCAAAAAATTGCAAAAAGGTCTCAAATTCGTCCTTTCAAGCTTCCTGACAACCATATCTTGAAGAACCTTTTGGACAATTCGCCTTCTCGATTCAAGTCGCACAATTCACACAACATTGGTTCATTAACCAATCATCAAAGATCTTTGACCAAAGGCCACCTGATTGACTCGAGCATTAAATCATATGGAATTTTTCCATCTTTTTCTCCTCTTGATCCTGAATTCTTTTCTGGTCATTACATCATTGATAATTTTTCTAATTGTTTTTCTTTTAATTTAGTTAATAAAAAATATAAAAATCCCAATGAGACTCGTACTCAAGAACTAGATGAAATGGTTTTACAAAACTCTTCGTCTCCTCATTCAGCCATTGTGATAACCGATGCTAGCATTCAAAATGACATTGCTACATCTATCTCACATACCCATTCAGCGAATCAACTGCTCACCAAAACAGTTCATCATGCGTCCTTCGTAACAACAACAGAAGCGGAGTTGTTCGCTATCAGATGCGGCATAAACCAAGCTTGCTCCATAAACAATGTCTCCAAGATCATTATCGTAACCGACTCTATTCATGCAGCTAAGAAAATCTTTGATTGTGAAGTCTATCCCCTCCAAATTCATACTGCTGCTATCCTGGATGAATTGCAGAAATTTTTCAACTCTAATGAGTCTAATGTCATCGAATTCTGGGAGTGCCCAAGTAAACTCAAATGGAGATTCCATTACAATGCTGATAAGAATTCCAAATTCTTTTTGGTTACTCCTTTATATCCATCCAAAGTTTCTTGGGACTATTACAAGAAGTCCGATTGCAACAATATGATCAAATTATGGAAAATGACTTTCCAAGCATCAGATGGGAGGGGAAAATACTTCCTCGATTTATTAGAAGATGACCTTAATGCTATCGAACCTCATCAAGCCAAAGGTGGTCCATGGCTCCAATTGTTTGGCCACTCTAATTTGCTATGCGCTCGTGCTACAAGTGTTATAGCGCAAGGATGTGGACAGACTTTAGGGTTAGGGTTAGTGGACAAGAATAGGACAGTAGGTAATTATTAGTCTACAACGGACATAGGATTAGGAGACAGACATGTGACCTGGAAGTCATGTGATAGAGTCTAGAGTGGTCTGGAAGGACTTAGGGTCTAGAAGGATCGGGAAGAGTCTAGAAGGAGTTAGGGTTAGGGATGACATCAAGGGACATAGGTTCCTCATGGTGTACACATGGTGTGCACATGTATAGCAGAGATTAAAGGTATGACATCAGGGCACATGTAGGAAGCATGGTGGCCTTATAGAAAACACATGTAGATGAGTAATAGGACATGAGGTAGTAGCATGGAGGATGGACATGAGGTAAACACATTGTTGTAGCATGGACCACATGTAGTAGTATATATAGAGGAGCAATGCAGCGAGGGCTCCTTGTCAAGTTCTCTTGTAATTCCCCCATTCGTTACTTGATAGCCCTACTGAGAGCTTTGCTTGTTGTGAGATCATTTGTCCTTGAGTGACGAGTGGTTGCTACAACAACAAGAGCAATTACCAACCATACTCCTATCGGAGAGTATAGGTTACAATTTTTCCTGAGTGTGGACTTTTCATGTCCATGCAACAATTATCCTATCGAGTCAAGGAGGCATATTCTTCATGAGTGCAAGAGATTTAATGGGTATTGGAACCCTAGAAGAGACACATTAAAACATTTCGTGATGTTCTTGACTGCTAATACAAATGCTTTCGCATTCAATAACATTTAATTTCTATAGTAACTTTTCTTTTCTCTTCAAACTCTAGACTTTTTGAGTAGTTTCCTCTTCCCTTTTACTTTTACATGTTAGTTTGTGTCCTATGTATGTAGCCATGAAAGTAGCTGCCACGGTCTGCCCTCGCATGCCGTGTAATAAATTGTTGATTTAAAAAAAAAAAAATTGGAATCTGATGTGAGATACTATAGGTCACTTTGTGTTTTTTCTGGTGTTTAACAAGAATATGTTGTCTTTTGGAGAAAGTATTACATAATGGTATAGCACTTGCTAGTGTAATAACATCTATATTTTTTTAAACCAACAATTTATTACATGGAGCTCAAGAGCAAACCATGGTAGCTACTTTATAACTACTTACATTAAGACTCAAATAACATGAAAAAGAAAAAGAAACAAAGAAAATAAAAGGAAAAATGAAAAAGAAAAGAAATATAAGCAAATATCAGTTAGAAAGCAAAACACTAAACACTATTAACTATGTAATACTTTCTCTAAAAGAGAATGCATTACTGTTAAATCCTAAGAAAAGAGTGAAGTGAGCTATCATATTCCTCCTTGGATTCCAATACTCATTATGTCTTCTACATTCATGAAGAATATGATATCTAGTTTCAATAGGATAATAACCACACAGGCACTTGAACTCTTTACAAGGGAAGAATCTAAGCCAATACTTATCTATGGGAGTATGATTTACTATGGCTCTTGAAGCTCTTGTGCACAGATAATTTGAATGCCCAAAGTGTTGTGGCAACCACTAGATACAAAGTCCAATGATAACACAAGCAGTAAAGCTCTTAGTTAAGCAATCAAGTGGGAAAAAACACAAGAGAACTAAACAAGGAGCCTCTGCTAAATTAGAGTCCTATTTATACTGTTATATGTTAGTCTATGCTACTATCTCATATCTGCCTCACATCTTACTCAAGAGCACTATGTTGCATCCATGTGCCCTAATGTTATCTTCTAGATCCTTCTACCATGTTCTAGGCCTATGATATCACATCATGTGACTGTAGTATCACATCATGTGACTGCAGTATCACATGCCTCTTCATTGTTCAAAATCAAAAAGAAAAAGAAAACAAAATTAATATAAAATCAGAAAAATAAAATAAAATAAAATAAAAATTGCTGGTATTCAAAGTGTTCCATAACATAAAGTACTTGAGCTATGGTCCACCTTTAGAATATAACAGTTTTAACAGGTTATTGTTATCATCAAAAAGCTCAAGAAAACATTAACTCTTTTCATCTAATAATTGAAAAGACATTTTCCATATATTAAGAATATTGTTGCATTTGTTTTTCTTGCTGAAATCCCATGATAACTTGCATGAATAACATGGAATGGAATGGAAGTTTTAGTCTCCTTGTCTACTAAATTGTAGAGGGAATATTTGCATTAACTAGAGCAATCCCAAAACTCTATAGAGATATTGCGATTTTTATTAAAGAATTTTCTGAGCTTGCCAGAGATTGATACTGCATGAATTTGAAATGAGTGTGATGATAAATCAAATATTCTTTTTGCAGTGTGAATAGCATCTGTGATGATGATGATTTTTTCAATATTGAACAAGTTGGTGGCCTAATTGATACCACATCTAATGGTGAACAATTCAGCTTTAGTAGACATAATGTTCATAGCATAATGGATAGTCTTGATAATTGGTCTATTATGAACATAAATATGTGCTATGGAGATGGTGACTTGGTTCTTGACACTAGCATTAGATACAACAAGAGCATATTTTAAATCTGTGAACACTTGGAAAGAAATATTGTTAAGGTTATAGATATGTGTTTTAATGCTTTTGTCACTTTGTCTATTTGTAGAATAAAAGGAAAAACAGCTAGAAAAAATATCTATTAGTCTATCTCCAGGGACAAATTTCTTATTAAAGAGATCAAAAAATGGAAAAATTTCATTGAACCTGTTATCCATATCCACAACAGGACCTTTGACTTTTAAACATTGTTTTGGAGTAAGTTTATCCAGCAATAACTGATAAGATACATCTTTATTTGCTTGTCTTGATTCTAAGAGTAAATTCAATATATAGTTGAATGATAGAGAGTGTACTCTAAGTTGTGATCTACTGCTGAGCTTTTGTAGATATAAATAAATTGGGATGAGACTAGCAATAGCTTTAATACCAAATGAAGGAGATGTTTAAAAAGCTTCTAAAATTTAAATTGCAGCTCTTCTTTGCATTTTATTTAGCTCTTTGAGAGGATAGAATAATAGCACTTTGTTGTAAAACCATAGTTGAAACCTGTAGAGAATGATGGAAAGAACACAGCTTCTGTATAAAGCCACTTCTAATTGGGGATGAGACCATGAACTGAGTTTCCAAGCATCTTTATATATTTGACTATAGAAATAGTTTTGTTCATATAAAAATCAATATGCTAATGAAAAGATAATTTTCTATTAGAAATAAATCCCAAATATTGCCATGTGTTCCTAAGATAAAGAATTGGACCCCCTAAAGGTAAAAGGTCCAGTAGAAGAGGTTTGAATACTCCATGCAATCTAAAAAAATAGAACACCTCTGTCTTCCCATATTCTATAATTAGTTCAAATTTTTCAAAGAGAGAAGAAGTAATATGGTACCTACAAAATAGAAATGAATTTAAAACTGTCAATGATTTGTTTTGAGCCACAAGAAGACTATTGTCTACAAACAAAAGTATAGACACTGAAATTTAACAGATTTTTTAATTTTTTTTCAAGAATATAAAGAACTAGTACAAGATATGAAGTAAACAAGATGGGTGTCAAGAACAAAAGAGGTGGACTTGACATTTTTTATTTTCTTCTCTTATTTTTATTTTATTTTTGATTTATTTTCCTTTATCTATTTTTAGAACTAGGGTTAGGGTTAGAGTGACAAAGATCATGCTGTCACACAGCAGGTCACATCAGATGACACAGTCACAAGTCACATAACACATAGAAGGATGTAGAAGGTTCTGGAAGAATGATGTTATACAATGTGTGAAATACATGTTGACCTTAAGGCATACACATGGTTGTTTAGGGTAGGCTAGAAATAGCTCACACAGACCATTAGGTATTTGTATATAAGGTAGACAATCCTGTACAGAGTTCTCTATCAAGTTCTCTTGTATTAACCCAATATAAGATTCTTCTCATTGACCAACTCTAAGGTCTTTGAGTTGTAACAATGGGGGAGAGGGCCAAACCTTGACTGACTCCAATATCTATATTAAAAAAGGAAGAAGAGAAATTGTTCCAAAAATATTGAGTTTTTCTTCTTACTAGGTAATTGCAAATAAAAAAGAGCAATCTTAAAGTCAAACCCAGCCTTGTTAAGATAACCAGGAGTAATTGATAGTTTAGCAACAGAAAAAACTGAGTAATGTCAAATACTAAGATACTAGTCATGATGTCTTTGACCCAACTAGTATGAATAAAATGAGTAAGAGCAATTCTAGCATTAGTAGTAAAATACTGCTTCAAACCTCCTAATTGACTCGAATGAATTAAATTATTTAAAATCAACTAGAATTGTAACCTTTTGCCAATGACTTTCTTAATAAGTTTACTAATTATGTTGAGAAAAATAATGTGTCTAAAAGCTCTGGGGAAGTTATATGACTCTTTGTTGGGTTTAGGAATGATAATGGAAGTTGAAACTTTGAAATATGTCAGTCAATTACCTAGTTCAAAACATGTATCAGCAATATTAATAATCTTTTTCAAATACATATTGTTAATAATAATACTTTTGAGATACCTCTATAATAACTTGTCTGGTCTGGAAGTTCATGAATTGCTGTACTTATTGATAGAACTAATAAATTCTGCTTCAGAGAACAAATACTATGTTATAGTATATTTCTTTTTAATTTTATCTAATAAGCTTGTGTCAATATAATAGTCTTGAGCCATATTGAAAGATGAATAAAGAGTATGCCATAAGTTGTCAATTTTGATGTATGGTTAACTATTATACTGGATTGTTTCAATAGTTGGAAGTTTTTAGTTATTGACCCAGTTCATAAACTCTCATGAGCCACACTTCTTATTGGCAATTTTCTGAATTTTCTGGCTGAAGAATAGGCATTTGGTTTTCTTAACTATGCTCTTGAATTTTTTCCAATCTTCAAACCACTTTGAAGACCTGTATTTTTCTAGATCTCTACTGCAATTAGTATCCTACCAACTCTTGGAGTACTTAGTAATGTTGACAATCTTTGAATTCTTTATCCATATTCTTTCCATAGAACTAGTAAATGATTGAACAATATATTCCAGGTTTTTAACATCTGGAATACAGTTCATATTGAGCCCTTTGATGGCTTTGATTAATTTATGCACAAAGTTTTTCTCTTCATTGCTATTTTTGACAATTATATGCTTTTTAGTTTGGATATGCTCTTCAAAGATTGAAATAGTGACAGTGAGGAGCATGTGATTAGAAACAAGTCTCCAATCCAGATGAATAAAATGCCTGTCAAATTCTTCAGACTCAAATCTTAGGAATATCAGGTCAATAACTGAGTTTGAATCTTAATTTGTCAGAATTGCAAGAAGTGGACTTAGTTCTTTTCTCATTTTCTTCCTATTTTCTATTTTCTTTCTCAATTTATTTTCCTTTTCTCTACTTTTAGTACCCAGGATTAGAGTTAGTAATGACATAGGTCACATGGCACAGAGAAGATTCTAGAAGGATGATGTCATACCACAGGCAAATCTCATGGCTAACACATAGTCATTTAGGGTAGGGTAAAAATAGCTAGCACAGACCATGTGTTACAAACTCAAAATCTTAGAGTTGGTTAAGAAAATGAACCTTATATTGGGTTAACACAAGAGAACTCAATAGAGAACTCTTTACAAGATCTATTTCTACTTATATAGTTTAGTTCTAGTCTATGCTATGACTACGCTACTTCTATCCTAAAGTCCATGTGTCCACCTCATGTTCCATTACTCATCCTCCATAAGACTACCATGCCATGTACATGTGCCTTGACATCATACTCCTTAATCTCTGTCATACATATGTGTATTGTGTGTATGCCATAAGGAACTGTTGTCCCTTGACGTCACTCTCTAACTCTAACTTCTACTCTAGACTTCTCCAGGCCTATGAAGTAATATCATTCATGTGCCCATATCTCTCTCTAGCCATAGACTAATAATTAACTACATTGTCTAACCCTAACTCTAAAAGTCTATCTACACTTTCGAGTTATAACACTATGGGGATTCAGCATATAAAGGTAGACTATCCTATACAGAGTTCTCTATCGAGTTCTCTTGTGTTACCCCAATACAAGGTTACCTCTTAACCCAACTCTAAGGGCTTTGAGTTATAACATGATTGTTGTCAGAATACCTAGTAGGGACACAATTAGTAGGTTCAGATAGTCCTAGATTTATAAAGTCTGCAATGTTTATAAGCAAATCACTATGAATGGAATGATATAGATAGTTAGGATCCCAAATATTGTCTCTGATATTAAAATTCCCAGTTATAATCAAGATGTTATTGATATTTGCTTCAGTATTCTTGAGATACTTTAAAGCCAACTGAGATGAGTCTGAATAGATATTGACAAGGTAGTAAGTCAAGCCACCATTGAAAAACAAAACAATGTTATGACTCTTGGGGAGTCATTATCCCTTGAAAAATTCCTGGAGAAAGTAATCCAGTTAGGGTGATTTGGAACTTCTACCAATTTTTCTCTCTCCTTGCTCTTTGAACTTGGTATAGATCAAATAGTAAACCATGATAGTTCTTGAATAAGAATAACATCAAAAAGATTTTGAGTTTCTAATATAGTGTTGACAATAAAATTGTTTTTGCAAACATTCTGTGAAATAATCTTAATCTTTTTGATAATCATACTTGATTACTGTTTACAACTGAATGAATTGATTGTCTTCTACTTTCATGAAGCTTCTGGTATTTCTTGGAGTGTCATTTCCTATTAAAGTAATGCTTCCAGAATAGACATATGTTTGAATTGGTATGATGATTGCCTTTGCAGTTAGAGCATTTGAAGGTGTGAGAATATAGTTCCCCCTGTTTAGTTTCCAATCTAGGGGAATTAGTCTTATCATTTGCTTTACAACATTACATAAAGTAATGGTAGTGTTCAGATTCATGTGGACCATTACATTTTATGCACTTGGAACCTTGGATTCTATATATGAAAATAGTATGTCTCCACTTCCAACAATTCTTATATTGGAGAACTCCTGGATTTATATTTGCTCCACAAATTGTAGTGATGAAGCTTCCAACATTGAAGTAACGATTGATAAGACTCTTAGCCTTACTTCTGCTTTGGATGTCCCATATGTCAAGCCATACAATGGCTATATCATATTTTGGAGAAACCTTAATAACTCTAGATCTCAAAGCAATGGTAATGTTGTTGAATATGTGATTATTTTTTTATAATGATATCAACCACATCAGCTGTTAAAGGAGTGTTAGTATTCTCGAGAAAGTATGAGATACCTATGATCTTGAGATAGAATTTTGATTGAGATAACCATAGAGTTTTTATATTATCTACCTCAATACTGTTTACATTCTTGACATATTATTCAATAGTTTGAAGATCTAAGAGAGCTGCCACTTTGTTTATGGTTATTACAATACCTGCTTGCTCTAATCTAATAAAGTCTGCAATAACTTTTGATTTGATGTTTTTGAGTGCTCTGTTAATATTTATGATATGAGCACTTGATTCCTTTATAAAATCTGTTTTGTTGTCATTATTCATAGAAATAATGATTTGCTTTCTAGATGGTCCTTTTGTCATTATATTAAGCCTAGATTTAGTTTTACCTTTACTACTAATGATTTTTTGTATATTTTCAATTTTTTTGGTTTGTAAATTAAGAAATATTTCTTTGATTTTTAGAACTTTTCTAGTGATATTAGTAGACATTGAAGCTTAAGCATACAATTTTTTAATCTGTTTTGTTGTTATTCTTTTTCAAGAATTTTGAGATTTTATTAACCTTTTTCAATGATTTAGCCAGAATTGGAGAAGATAGTTTAGAGAGCATAGTGTTATAAGACAAAAGTATGGACAGACTTCCAGGGTTAGGGTTAGAGATAAGATATTGTAGTGGTATTATTATTAGTCTACAATAAGAGAGATAAGGGCACATGACATGATGTCATAGGCCTAGAGTAGTCTGGAAGGACTTAGAGTCTAGAAGGATCAGGAAGAGTCTAGGGTTAGGATAATGTCAAGAGACATGGATTCTTCATGGTATACACATGGTGCACATATGTATAATGGAGATTAAAGAGTATGATGTTAGAGCATATGGACATAGCATGATGGCCTTGAAAAAGATGCATAGTGAATGAGTAATAGATATGAGAACAGGGCATGGACATTAGGGTAGGCATAGAAAAGTCATAACATGGACTATAAGAACTTTATATAAATAGTTGGTAGAATACTGTTGTAGTTCTCTGTCAAGTTCTCTTATGAATACACAACTTGTGTTCCCCACTAGATATCCCAACTATGAGATTTACTTGTAGTGCTGCTATTAGACTTTGTGTCTAGTGGTTACCACAACATATAGCTAGCTTATCTGAGTTCTTTTCTTTGCCCTTCTTGTTGTTAGTACCCTTATTGATCTTGAGGGTAAACTGAGTCTTCACTTTTTATCTGAATGAATGGTTATTATTGTCAGCAATAAGTTCATCCCATTCTGACTTGTAAAAAGCTGAAATAAGGCTCTATATAGCTTTACCTATACCTTTGAGGTCATCAATCTCATTAGCCTTACCACTTTCTACTTTTTCATTGAGAGTATATTTTGTTATACAACAAAGTGATTCCCTAATATTCTTCAAGTCCAAAGCAAGATATTCCATTAAACTATAGAGCAAAGTGGAGTAGAAGTTACTATCCCACATATCTAGCTTAGTAGCTTGATTAATATTATATAGCAACTAGATATTAATGGTATTTTGTAATAGCCCAGAGTTAGAGTTATTAATTGTCACATCTCTACCATAAGGTTTGTGTCAGAGTTGAAGACAATAGACTTAGATGATTTTTTATTTTTTTTTCTTTTCTTTTTTATTTATAATTATTGGAGGATATTTTATTAAAAGAGAGTAGAGGAACAAAGGTGTGACATCATATGTCACATCACAGTTACAGTCACAAGATCATGTAACAAAGAGAAGAATGTAAAAGGTTCTGGAAGAAGATGATGTCATACAGCATAACAATAGTATATTGGCCTTATGAACAAAGCATAGCCTTTAGGGTAGGCTAGAATTAGCTTAGCATGAACCATTGGCAAAAGGTATATAAGATAGACTAAACTGTAGTAGGAACTTTATTGAGTTCTCTTATGTCACTCAATACAAGAGTAATCTTCTATCCTAACCCTTAGACTTAAGTCATAATAGTTTGAATATATTCTTAAGGACAGATGCATCATTACAAACACATTGATTTTCCTTAGTGGAATGCTTGTCAGTCACCATTCTGACTGAATATTTTATTTCTACATTCCTTTCATATGACAGCTGAGAGTAGTCAATAGGTTTCTAACAATTAATATTAGACATATTGTTGTCGATTACTATATATTTGTAGTATGGAATAGAAGAGTTGCTCAAGAAAATTAAGGAACTTCTCAAGCCAGCTTTTCTGGAGAGAGCAAATCTCTCTCTGATGATGTCATTGTTATTAATATCCATGTCCATACTAGAAGGGTGTTAAACTATTGTTGAGTTTGAGATGAAAGCTAATGAGAAAAGAAATTTTTTATTCACAACTTCTCTTACAGATGCTACCATACAAGATGGAGGTAAGAGAGAAAGAAGCAATGATGTATGATAGTATCTATATTTGTTTTCTCTTCTTTTCTTTCTTTCTTTCTTTTTCATGTTGCTTGCTCCTATGTAATATAGTTATAAAGTAGCTACCACAGTCTGCCTACATACTCTGTGTAATAAATTGTTGATTAAAAAAAAAGCAATGTTTATACATAATCATAATTAGGTAGTTGATAGAGAAAATTTACATAGAGAGGTTCATCTTGAACAATACAACTAGTCTCTCTTTGTTGCTCTCTTTAGCTTTTCATAGAAGTATACACCACAGGTAAGTGGTTGCCAGTTATCCACACTGCACCATGCTGCTGTACACTCTGTTCCTTCCAACAAAAACAAGGATTTTTAGGAGTATGTACAAACAAATATTCCAGGAATAAAATTCATGAAGAGTTAGACTCTAATTATCCAAGTCATACTGACATATCATGGTTCAACCATCTTGTAACAAATGATCATATAACATGTCAATAAAAAGTGGTTACAAAAATACCATACCATCATGCATTTAGGCAAGTAAATCAATTGTAGATAAGTTATTCCCAGATCTTAGACATTGTAATAAACAGTACATTTCAACACCACACAGATGAGAATATAAAGCCTAATCAAGTTAAACTGAAAGTAATTAGTTATCAGCTATGCTCATTTTTTGTCATGTTCACACCCTCTCCAGGTCGCTATCATGGTCTTCATTGTATTATGCCATTAGTATCTATCTCAGATCTTGGTATCTATCAGCTGCTCACTCACACCCCAAAGGTATCTGAAAAATGAAAACATATTTTGTGTTATATAATAAAGAGAGCAATCATTGAACAAGCAGCATCAATTGAACAAAATCAAAGTCAAGTCACCTTATCTCTACTGCTAGTCTATCACATTCTATACAATGGACTCCATGAGCAGATCCCTTATTACACTAAGGATACTCTCCAAAGTAAGAACCTTTCTATGCTAGATTTCGACCACTGATAGGAGAGCAAGTCGATAGAACAATTAAGGAAAGAAATCTGTAAAGTTTCTCAAAAGTATGCATGATCTATACCTCAATAACACTAGTCTTAAGAAAATAAGTAACCAATTCAGCCACTTCAATCATCAATTCAAAAGACTATAAGAATGAAATAGTATGTATATTCAAATATGGACCATGAAGATTGAGTACTTCAAGGCAGCAAGAGTAGGGTCAATTGTTCTAGTTTCCTTTGTTTCTGGAGAAATATTTCAGTATCTCTTCCATTCCTGCACACTAGATGTCAGAGACTATTTGTGGTTTGTATAGCAACAAGAATAGAATGCATGACTAATTGCATCATAGTGATGGTGACTATACTCAAATAAGAGTGAAATGCTATGACAATTACAACTCTTCTATCTTCATTTGTTCAATGATGTCTAGTGGTATTATTATTGTGAGTCACTTGAATGACTGACACAAGATACTTACTTGGGCTTTGACTGCATCATACAAATCAGAATGATCTCTCAGAACTTTCTCAAATGCTTTATCAATATTTGAATGAACAATTGACCCATATATTTACTCTATCCTATCTGCCAGTTGTTGATAGAGGTCAATAAGGACTGATGTACAGCTACTCACACTCAATAACAATGATGTCACCTCAATCATATCCTGCACCTACTTTATTGCATACAGCCTAAGAAAGCTTTTGACGTACTGTAGACTATCAGAGCTGAATTGAATGATATATTAAATGTGTATGCAGTAGTTGTCTAGATTATCAGTGGCATGAAAGAGCTCTTCTACTTTCCTAATCAACTCCTCCCAGTAGCCATCCATCAGAGTATCTCCACACATCCTTGTATTCTTTTCATAAAAGTAAAATCCACCATTGAAGTTGTATATGTCACGTTCTCTTACAATGTGACCTGTCATACATCTGAGGTTCAATAACAGTAGATTGCCAGTGAGGAATCTCTCTACAGTTGAATAATATGCTTTAGTAGCTTGAATGAGCTTAACCATTAACATCAAGCCATTCTTCTAGAACTTTAATGTATTTAACAAATGTTAGCCTCAAGTCTATAGTAGTATCAGGTGTCCATCATGTCTCTGATCAACAAAACGGAAGACTACTTTTGTGAGTCTGTGATTATCTGTCTTAATCAATAGGTTAGTATCCCTCATTGTGGACAGCCTGAGACCTACTTAACTCATGGTTTCTTATTTATATGAATAATAGACTAGTAGCCCAGTATCATCCAAGCATGTAAAGTTGAGTTTCTATAAAATAGATAATGAGCAGTTTTCAAGCATCCTGATAAGATAGGAATCCTACATTTACTCTTTCAAAAATATACCTTACTCAAAGAGAAGGAGTTTGGAAGGAATCATATCCTGAAGATTGATCAGCTATCATCAGTATTCTATATTAAATTATCATACTGAGAATATCAGAACAACAACATTCATGGCATATAATAGTATTCTGGATTGCCTTGATATACTTATGAGCATTGGTATGATTGTCTTCTAATTGTTGTGGCAACCACTAGTTATAATAACCAATAGTAACACAAGCAATAAATCTCTCAATAAGATATTCAGTGAAAATCACAAGATAACTCAACAAGAAGTTCCTGCTGTATTCCTACTCTATTTATATAAGTTACACATAGTCTGTGCTAGGAATAATTACTCCTGCCCTAATGTCCATATATGTCAAGTTTACAAATGGTAGACTTAGTTTCTCTTTACTTTACTTTTCATTTTTATTTTTATTTCATGTTATTTTTCTATTTTCCATTTTTAGGACAACTAGGGTTAGGGTAAATCAGTCATGCCATTACATCAGTTACAATCTGATGGTATAATCACAAGACAGATCATGAGACTTGGGAGAATTTAGTAGAAGATTCAAGAATAAATGATGTTATACAACATGGACAACACATATTGACATCATGTTCTACACATGGTGGTTTATGGTAGGGTGCACAGTAGTTAGCATGGACCATCTATAGAACTATATAAGATAGACTCATTTGTAGAAGAGTTTTCTATTGAGTTCTCTTATGTTACTCAATACAAAAGTTGTTCTTTTGCCCAACCCTAAGGACCTAAGTTTATAACAATGTATCATCCATGAGTGCACTATATATACACCATGAGATAGACATGCTGTTGACATGCTCCTTAACATCATCTATCTAGACCACTCTAGTTCACTTCTAGGCCTATGACCTCACATTATGTGATTTGTCATGTGACCACGGTTATATGCCTCTTTATTGTCAATAAAGAAAAAAGTAAAAGTAAAAGTAAAAGTCCAATATAAAATCAAGAAAAATAAATAAAAGGAAAAGAAAAATGTTACTGTTCAACTGCATCATGACACTGATCCTCAAGCCAGTATTTCCCTGATCTTGTCTTGTTGAGCAATAATTCCATGAAGAATGTATGATAGAAGAAGATGTGCCCAAATCCAGGAAATGGCCCTCTCCAGTCTCTCTTCTCAGGTGTAAATATGAAAATAGAATTGTTAAAGTTGAAAGTGGTAGACTCTAGTTATTTTTTTCTTTCTATTTTCTTTTCTATTTTTCTATTTTTCTATTTTTAGAACTTAGGGTTAGGGTTAGTGTGACAATCATGGTCACCATGTCACAATCAAAGTTACACAACCACATAACACATAGAAAAGGGTAGAAGCTTCTAGAAGAATAACATCATAACAGTAGGTACAACATATGTTAATCTTAAGGCAAACACCCATGGGATATTAGTACATAAGGTAGACAAATCCTGTACAGAGTTCTCTATTGAGTTCTCTTATATTAATCCAATATAAGGTTTACTTTATTGACCAACTCTAAGGTCTTAAGTTTGTAACAAGAATAGAGCTTGGACAAGGCATGTTTCAAGTTCTCTAGGATGAGGCCCTGAATATTGCATAGTATATGCAAGGCAGTCTCAGATACAGTGTGATGGATAAGAAGCAATTATTGAATGATAGAGAGATACTTGGAGAAAATCCAACTAATAATCATCCCATAGAATACATCAAGTTTAGCAGTGATACTTGACTTGGTGTTTGATTGTATCTGCTGTGAATGAAATTTAAGGACATGGTCTAGCTGTTGTTGAGGGAGATCTTTTTGATCCATGATGAATCTAACAAGGATGGCAGTATATATCTAGAGCCCTGCTGCCATCGCAACAAGGATGTTAAGAGTATCTTCCAAAGGCCATACAATGTCAGTGGAGGCAAGGGGACAGAATTTGTCATGAAAGTAGAGTCTAATATCACTATCATCACTCTCTAACATAGACAGCTCAACCTTGGTGAAAAGATGAGATCTAAAGTATGGTGAGAATTCACAATTGATATAGGATTCAGAATGACTGAAAAATGCCCAGAGAAGAGGAATCTTATTACCATGCTCAATCACTGGCTTGGCCACAAGCTCTATAATCTTCTGCTGTACAAGATCTCCATTGCATTCATCTAGGCCATCAATAATCACTGTCTTGTCCTACTTATCCACATTTTGCCCTGCAAGTTCTAGAAATGGTTTGATGATAAGTTCACAAAACTGGGCCCCAAGCCCTTTAGTGAGAAGAGCAGGATTGCACTAAATCCTTGGGTTTAGTGCCTTTTTGTATTCATCTATTTCCATAGCAAGCTGATGAGCAATAGTTGTGAAAAACTATAAGGGATCATCAACATGTTGGGTATGAGAGTAAAAGAATGACATACTGAGCCTATGTTGCACTGCAGTCCTCTCAGCACATGATTTTGTAATTGCTGATTTTCCTACTCTAGCTGGACCCTACATCCATAGCAAGTAATGTTGTTGGGACTAGTTTATACAAGTAGTCTAGGCAGTTATGTCATCAATATGCTGCATTCAAGTTCCTTTGAGGCAGCTAGATTTGTATGACTCAGTTACCAATGAGCCATAAGCAGTAGCAGTAATACTACTTCTATACAATATATTGATACCTACAAAACTGAGGGTTAGACAATGATCTGATGGTAATCATTGTCACTCACACCACTTCAGACACTATGTCCATGATTGAATGTTGCACCAGATGTGTCAATCAAGGTAGATTGATGGATGTTGAAATTGCTGGATTTATCAAACATTGGGAGTAGAAAGGTAGAAATAGAGGTCAGAATATAAGGAGTAGATGTAGTTATCAATAAACCACAGAATCTTGCTCACACCCAACACTGTAACAACTGTCAGTGTGACAAAGCCCTCTGCACCACCATATTCTGGAAGTAGAATCAGACATTGTGAAGCATGAATATATATGCATCTTTGATATTTGTACTCCTCTTATCCTGAAATATATCCATCCCACCCTTTGAACATCTAGATAACAATCAGAATCAATGAGAATGCCTATTTTCCTGACAGTGACATGCTACATGATTCCAGAAGCATTAAAAATCATTACTATCATGTGCATGATACTGCTCTCTGACTATGTCTTTGACAGCAACCATCAGCCAGTCTAAACACAGAAAATACTGAGAGATGAGTATTCTTTAGCCTGTATAAATGTATTGAGGACATGAACTATCAGTTTTTTCCTTATTAAGCAAAGAAAAGCCCTGTAATACTAAATTTGACAATGTTTGTGTGAGATCATATCCACAAATCAGAACCCCAAACAAACCACATACCACATGCAGGTCCTGATCAAATCAATCCCTTTTCTGGTAATGCTCAATAAACAATCAATGATTGTGGAGCACAGGAAATTGTCAGCTTAACAAGCTCACAGCAACTTGGAGAGCTTACCTAGCCTCTGAATTCAGAGACCTCCAATCCCTGAAAACACTCCATGCATAGCCAGTATATAAAGGGAGGTAAAGTAATGATGCTATGGTGGGTCTTTCTCATGAGAAGCCTTCTTTGAAGAACAGCCTTGAGCCTTGAGTGAATGACATACAGGACCCTAATCTTCTCTCTGCATGAGCTAGCAATAGATAGTGTGGAGCCAAACAAGGAAGCAAACTCATCGGATCATCAGCATACATATTTTTATAATGATCTAGGGCGATAGAAACATTTAAAGCTGCATCGCAAATTGATGATATTATATTACAAATTTCAATTTTGATCCCATCCAATTCCCAGGCATCCATTGCAGTAGTGTCCATAAATAATTTAGACTCCTTGAGTCTGAGTCCTTGACTGGTGAATTTGCACAGTCACCCAACAACAAGAATTTGAGTATGTACAAACAAGGATCCCCACAGTAAAATTTAGGATGGGAACATTAGTGATGAATAAGACATCCTAGCAACCTTAGGCACCACTCCGATAGCTCAGGAGTCACCTAGTGAACTGTGGACAACTGTAAATGTCAAAAATATGTCCACAGGGAGTTGTACATGTGATCAGGGAATGTACTGACTAAGTAAAACACAGTCCCAAAATTAAGACCACAACTATGATGAGACTGAGAAGATCACTTCTACTTCTAACAATGAGTGGTTAGTTGAAAGTCGAAAGAGGAGGGCATGAAAGTGGC
>JAJOHK020000240.1:0-33203 GCA_022457215.2 Leucocoprinus gongylophorus | reverse complement strand
GTAAGTCATTTCAGGTCACTACCGAATTTCAAATTTGGAGCCCACCTCAAGACTTGCACTGACACGGCAGACCTGAGTGATTTGTGAACTATCCAGGAACCTTTTAGCAGACGCAGGTAATTAGCATGTCACTTTGAGTGGCTTACGAAGTCAATTGGGGTCAATTGGGCTGGTTATACTATGAGACACTCCAAAAATGTATGAATTCTTTGCAGACCTCAATTTTTGGCACTGGCGATCATACATTACATTATCTACATGATCAAAATTTTAGGACAACACAGCTGGTAGTTGTTAGATGTGCTCATTGTAGTTGGTGTGAACTTAGCTACAAGGCAATGATTCGCTTGGTCAGTAGATCACCTGACTGTATGTTCAACCATACTGTTAGTCTCCTAAGTTGTCAGAGTGGTTTCTAGGGCAGTTAGGAAACTGCTATGATAACTCAGGAGCTGTGGACAACTGTAAATGACCAGGAGTCAAAAATGCATCCACAGGAAGGTATATGTGATCAGGTGATATACTGACTAATTAAGGCACAGCCTTAAAATCAGGTCCACACCAAGAACCATGAAGATTTCTAACACACTCTTCTGATCTGATAAGTCTATAAAAAATAAGATGAAGATGAAGATGAAGAGAGTATAAGATGGAAAAAACTTAGGTGTTAAACCAAGTTTGGAAACTGCAAACTTGATTAATTGAGTGTCAGAGTTTTTCCATTTATTTTATTTTTGGTTTTCATTTTTACTTTTCTTTCTTTTGGACATGTCACAGGATGATCATATATGTCACAGTCACAGAGAAGGTTCTAGAACAGATAATGTTATATAGTATAGCAATAACATGTCAGCCTTATAGAAAGCATATAGACTTTAGGATAGGTTAGTTATAGTGTGCATACAGACTATGGTCTGTAATATATAAGGTAGAATAGTTTGTAACAAGAACTCTATTGAGTTCTCTTATGTTGCTTAATGCAAGAGTATGATTTTGTCTTATTTCTGAGATCTAAGTCATAATGTTAGAACTCAATACCTATTCTTGAGAATACTTAGCTCAGAGCTCTCTATTTATTTTTGACTGATAGTTATTACAACCATTAGTCACTCCTGAATTAGAAGCCAGACCCTAGACATAAAGAGGAGCTAACTATTTAGTATGGACAGTTATGGATATTAGTAACCAAACTCAGGCCACTTGTTAGACATTACTTATCATTTAAGTGGGTGATGTTTAGTAAAGTACATGTATATTTTGAGGAAAAGGTATGTATGACTGGTCCTCTTATGATTAGTCTATGCAGAGCAGCAATGTTATCTAGTAAGAAAGTGTTTAGCTTAGGAATTCCCTACTTAGGGATATTAGTGTAACAGTTTGATTAGGACAGTAGTCAGTAAGGCAGTAGATAGGTAGTTAGTAGACAGTGTGAGATCAGGCAAGAAGAATACTAGCTAGTACTTACAAAGAAACTTGTTGAAAGATATTGTTTTTGGTTGTCAGATACCATGGCAACAAATATTTTTGATCAAATAAGCATGGAAGGACTGATTAGGAATGTGAAAGAGAAAGAAGCAATGAGATTGTTGCAGCAAGTAATAAAGAATAATAAAATAATATTAGATCTACAAAAATAGTTAGTTATGTTAGAGAAAGAAAATGCTCAGAAAAAAAGAGGAAATAAGAAAGAGAGTGGTTGAGAAGAGAATATGATAGTAGGAGGAAGAAGAATAAAGAAGAAGGCAAGAAGTGGAGATAACAAAAGAAAAGAGAGTTGAGGAGGAGAATGAATTAGAAGAGAGTAATGTAGGAGAGGAAATGTTTTGGTTGTGGAGGCTTTGGACACACCACCTATAATTATAGAAATAGAGAAAGTAGGAAGAAAGAGAGATTGATATAGAGGCTTTCAAATAAAAAATTTGAAGTATTAACAAGAAGAGTGGTAAATGTGGGAGAACAAAGTAAAGGAGAAATAAGAAAAGATAGAAAGACAATTTTGAGCGAAGAGAGACTGAAGAAGGAAAAGAAGAAAGAAAGAAAAGAGAAGAAAGAGAGACCTGTGGATGTATGAAAGATAAAAAGAGGAGAATCATTGAGAGAAGTTATAGTGAAAATAGGACAGGAGAGGATTGATACAGGATTACAGTAGAGGCTTTGTTGAATAATGAAGTAACAGATTTGGTGATGAGTTCTGAGTTTACAAGAAAGAAGAGTTTTAAGTTGAAGAAGATAGAAAGACCTATTTATATGAGGAATGTGGATAGAGTGTTTAATAAGAAGAGGCTGATAAAACACATGATAGAGTAAATATTTATTATTAGGGACATAGGGAGAGGACAAAGATAAATATAATTGGTGGTCAAAAGTAGAACATAGTTTTGAGAATACTATGGCTTGACTATCACAATTCTGAGATCAATTGGAAGATGTTACAATTGATGCCTCCAGAAGATGGCATGGATAAGGGTAGAGGGTATGATGACATGATTGGCTGTGCCATAATAAGTCTCAGTCAGCGCCTTATGTAGTAGGTGCTACCTCCTTGCCTAAATCCTTATTGTTTCCTCATGTATTAAATCTCATGTACTACACACTTCTTCACTCTAGACTAGTATATATAGTATAGGTACTATCTTGTATCCTTACACTTTACCACTTTTATACATTCCCCTTAACTTCTCTCAAGCCTTTGCCTAAGTGCAACCTGAGCTCTAGCTTAAGGTCATAACAGAAGACTGGAAAAGTAAAGATAACAAAATGTCCAGAAGAATGTATAAAGCATGTAAGTCAAAGCAAGGAAAATTGGAGTGGACAAAACAAAAAGAGAAAAAAGCAAAAGAAAAAAAGAAGCAAAAGAAGAAGAAAAAACAGAAAATAATAGAGATAAAGAAGATAGTAGAGGAATGGGAAATTTGGAATGATGAAGAAAAGATCGAAAGATTAGAAAGAGGAAAAGAAGTTAGTATCTGAATGATTTTACAAGTAGATCAAAGTTTTTGGGAAGAAAGCAAGTAAGAGGATATCAATGAGAAAGATATGGGATCATGTGATAGATGTCATATGCCAAGTCTACCCATCTGAAAAATACATCTCTGTGGTGATACTCCTTATCAACATCTAATCTAGAAGCCTACTTTTTATAGCAGCTACCTTTTTCACAAAATGCCCACATGGCAGTGATGCAACAATCTAGAGATCCTGTCTTCCATAGTGGAAATACTCCTATCTGACTTGGTCTTCTATGACAGAGTTGTATTTCTTTCAGTGTTAAAACACTGAAACCTCAAGCATTTCCTATAGTATCTCCTTATATATAAGACTAGTAATTATACTGTAATTTGCTAGTCTGATAATTGACAAAGATAACTTTTATTGAACTTGATCCCCAATGTTCAACAGTGACACACCAATTAGTACTCACTTCCATTCAGACTTCTTTCTTCTATTAGAAACTGCAATTATGTAACAGACAGATAGCATAGCATATAAGCTAAAGCCAAGGTTATTCTACAAGTCTGCACATCTCCAAGTCCATCTTGTGGACTTTGACCCCTAGTATGAACTATGCCTAATAGTACTATTAGACTAACAAGTCTGCTATTACTTTTGAGCAGTTCTATTTGCTAAACCCTCTTTAAAGTCCAAAATAGCTTCCTATTGCTATAACTTCTCAACTTCAACTCTGGTCCCACTGCTTGGGACACCCTTCAACATCATTTCACATTTCAGTGACCATCTTGCTTATCTGCCAAATATCCCACAATGTTCAAGACAAATTCACCAAAGAGACTAATCATTTCTAAGATCTTTATCTAGTACTGTCCAACCTGGCCAGACAGCTTTGCCTGTCCCTGGTCCAAGTATTGTCTCTGCAGACAATAATTCTAACTAGGAGAATGTCAGAGTTAAGAACAATAGACTCAGTTTTATTTTATTTTTCTTTATTTAGATATAGGTGAAGAAGATAAAAATGTGACATCACATGTCACATAGGTGTGACTTGGTGGTCACATCAGTCACAGTCACATAATACAGAGAAGAGTATAGAAGATTCCAGGAACAAGATAATGTTATACAATATAGTAACTGCATGTTGGCCTTATAGATGAAGCATTGTCTTTAGGATAGGCTAGAATTAGCTTAGTATAGACCATTGTCAAAGAGTATATAAGGTAGACTAAATTATAGTAGGAACTCTATTGAGTTCTCTTATATTACTCAATACAAGAGTGGTCTTTTGTTCTAATCCTTGGACCTAAAGTTATAATATTAGAACTCGATTTCCATTCAAAGACTGCTCAACACCAAGCCCTCTTTCCTCTACTCTTTATTCATCCTCAACCAAAGAGCAACACTGCTCTTTAGTCAAGAAGAAACACATAGCCAGATTCTAAGCTTAAGAAGTATACTAGCTAAAAAGGCAAATCTTAGCTGTTTGTTTGTATCAAATCCCACTGGTACATTTCAAATGTATTATCTTTTGTAGACATGATTGATATTTTTTCACTTAACAGCTCTGTGCTATATCTTCTCTTGTGAGGTGTCTACACAGGAGAACAGCAGGTATCTTTAAGATCTTACTTAGAGTAGAATGGTCTTCTTAAGCCAAAATTGTATACTCTTTTCCTAGATAAAAATGTAATCAGTAGACAGTATAAGATGGGACAAGAAAAGGGCCCACTAACACCTACAGAGATTGCATCAAGTTCAGAATACAAGTCAGAGAGCAAGGCTAACACAACTTCCTCTCTATTACTGATATATACACTATCTCCCTCTATACTACCACCATTATCACCTTCACCCATTGATTTCCTCCCTATTTACAATACTATGAGTCAGCATGACTTGCATATAATCATTAGACAATAACAAGAGCAGTTAGCAGCAATGTAGATACAAATTGTCAGACATAGTTCACACCAGGGTGGAAGTCCACAGAATGGACTTGAAGATGAGCAGACTTGTGGAATGACCTTGGCTTCAGCTTATGTGCTGTGCTATCTGTCTGCCACATGGTCACAACTTTAGATGATAGGAAGAGATCTGAGATGGGAGTGAGTGCTGATTGGTATGTCACTGTTGAACACTGGGGATTGAGTTCAATAAGAGTTATCTTCATCATTTATCAGACTAGTGAATTACAGTGTGACTACTAGTCTTATATACAAATGGATATTATAGGAGATGCTTGGGGTTTCAGTAGTAAAGCCCCTATTACCCCAAGCAGAGGTTTCAGTGTTGTGACACTGACAGGGGCAACTCCAGCATGGAAGACTGAGTTGAAGACTGAGTTGAATAGGAGTATCTCTGCTATAGAAGATAGAATACCCAGAGGGTTGCAGCACTGCCATAAGACATGTTGTGAGAAAGATGGCTGCTGTGGAAGGCGGGCTTGTATAATTCAGAAATGATATCACTGTAGGGATGTAATTTCCAGACAGGTGGACTTACATATGACACAAATACAAGCCTTGATTGCAGGAGAAGCATGTTATAACTCAAAGACCTTAGAGTTGGTCAATAAGAAGAACCTTGTATTGGATTAACATAAGAAAACTTGATAGAGAACTCTGTACAGGATTGTCTATCTTATATACTAAAATCTCATAGTCCATGCTAACTACTTCTAGCCTACCCTAAACTACCATGTGTTATATATGTTATATAACGTCATCCTTCCAGAACTTTCTACATCCTTCTATGCATCTCATGACTTGTGACCATTACTGTGACTGTGTGATCTCATCACTCTAACCCTAACCCTAAGTTCTAAAAATAGAAAAATGGAAAAGAAAATAAAAATGAGAAAGAGAATAAAAAGAAATTAAGTCCACTGCTTTCAGCTTTGATAGAGTAGTAGCAGGAAGAAGGGAGAAAGAGTCTAATGTAGGATCCCATATAGAAGTGGCCAAGCCACCAGTTTTTAATGGAGAAGCAGGGAAAGTAGCAGGATTTATCATAGCATGCAGACTTTACTTGAGGATGAAGATAAGAGAAGCAATGGTAGAAGAGCAAATTCAGTGGATTCTCTCATATGTACAGAGAGGATCAATAGATGTATGGAAAGAAAACATGCTGGAAGATCTGAAAGCAGAAGAAATAGAATACAAGTCAGCAGGAGAATTCTTGACAGGATTAAAAAGAGAGTTTGGAGAAAGGAATGAGGAGGCAAAAAAGATGGCAGAATTAAAATGAATAGAATAAAGAGGAAGAACAATGGAAGAATTTGTATAAGAATTTAGAAGGGTAGTGAGAGAGAGTAGTTATGAAAGGAGATCATTAGTAGAAGAATTTAAAAGAGGAATAAGTGGAGCAATTAGATAGATACTGGAGAGAAAGTAAGAGAAAAGAAGAGAGACTGAGGGAAAGACAGGAACAGGGGGCACCAGTCCCTAGACAACAAATACCACAACCTCAAGTGTGGCCAAGAAGGCAAGAGATGCCCCAACAGCAGATTCAAGCAGGATCTGCTCCAATAGAGAGAGTGGAAAGGATAAATGCAGAAATGGCATGCCCACAACAGAGGGTAAGGTTTACTCAAAGAAACTCATATGCTATGGATGTGGACAGGAGGAAGAGAAGGAATTGTTACAACTGCAGGGGATTTGGACACATAGCAAGAAACTGTAGGAACAGAGGAGTAGGAAACAGAATTAGAGAAGAAAGAAGACTGGAATATGGAGAATTGAGGGAGAAATTGGACAAAGTAATTTAAAAGGGGAAGGGGATCTAATAGTCTTCAATTAGATTCCAGTAATAATAGGTTTGTAATGCTTGCAAGAGCAATAGATAATAAATCTTGCTGCAACCTCAATAATAGAGACATGTTAAGAGAAGCAACAGTGAAGATAGGGCTGGAAAGAATTGATATGTAAGAGGGAATAACAGTGGAGATATTGTTAGATAGTAATGCTACAGGATTGGTAATGAGTTTGGAGCTTGCAAGGAAGCAGGGGTTTAAGATGAAAAAAATAGAAAGGCCTATTTATGTAAGGAATATGGATGGAACAATGAATAAGGAGAGACCAATCAAAAATACTGTGGAGGTTAATATTTATTATTAAGGATATAGGGAGAGGATGGAGATAGATGTGATAAGAGGTCAGAAGTGGAATATAATCTTGGGAATGCTGTGGCTAGCTCACCATAATCCTGAGATTGACTGGAGAACTGGAGAGGTAAAGATGATGATGTGTCCAGAGAAGTGTGGTAAGCAGTGGAGACTGAAACAGAATAAAGTGAGGTAGCAAAAACAGAAAGAAGAGAAAGTAAGGGAAGAAAAAGAAGAGAAGAAGGAAGAGAGAGGACAAGAGAAGAAGAAGAAACATAAAAAAGGAGAAGAAAATACAAATAAATAAAATGGTAGAAGAATGGGAAATTTGGGATAAAGAAGAAGAGGCAGCAAAATCAGAGGAAGAAGTGAAGAGGTTGGTACCAAAGCAATTTCATAAGTGGATCAAGGTTTTTGGGAAGAAAGTAAGTGAGAGGATACCAATGAGGAAGATATGAGATCATACAATAGACCTCAGAGAAGGATTTGCACCAAGAAAAGGGAAAGTGTATTCCTTGTCCAGAGAAGAGAAAGAAGAAGTGAGAGAGTTTATCTGAGAGCAGATAAGGAAGGGATATATAAGACTGTCAAAATCACCACAAACAACATCCATATTCTTTGTAGGAAAGAAAGATGGGAAAAAGAGAATAGTGCAGGATTATTGGTATTTGAATGAGTGGACAGTAAAAAATAATTATCTATTACCATTAATTTTGGATATAATGGAGAGTATAGGAACAAAGAAAGTGTTTACGAAGCTAGATTTGAGATGGGGATATAACAATGTGAGGATTAAGGAAGAAAATGAGTGAAAAGTGGCCTTCATAACACCAGAAGAGTTATTTGAACCAACAGTTGTGTTTTTTGGTTTAACAAACTCACCAGCAACATTCCAAGCAATGATGAACAAAATCTTAAGAGATTAAATCAATACTGGAAAGGTGGCTAGTTTTATCAATGATGTAATAGTTGGTATAGAGGAAGAAGAAGGATATGATGAGATAGCGGAAGAAGTTATTAGGAGAATGAAAGAAAACAATTTATATATAAAGCCAGAGAAGTGTAAGTGAAAAGTCAGAGAAGTAGGATTTCTAGAAGTGATAATAGGAAAGGATGGGATAAAGATGGAAGAAGAGAAAGTGAAGATAGTATTGGATTAGCCAATCCCTAAATCAGTGAAAGATATATAGAAGTTTTTAGGGTTAGCTAACTATTACAGGCAATTCATAAAAGACCATTATATAAGTTGATGAGAAAAGATCAGAAGTGGAAATGAGAGGTAAGATAAAAGAAGTCATTTGAGATATTGAAGAAACAGTTCACTATAGAACTTGTGTTAATGGCACCAGATCTAGATAAGAAGATGAGGATGGAGGTAGATGTATCAGATTTTGTGACAGGAGGTATATTGTCAATGGAGTGTGAAGATGAAAGATAGAGGCCAGTGGTGTATCTCTCAAAATTGTTGAATGAAACAGAACAGAACTATGAAATTTATGATAAAGAAATGTTGGCAGTCATTAGAAAGTTGGAAGCATAGAGATATTTATTGGAAAGCACTAAATTCAATCTTGAGGTCTGGACAGATCATAAAAATTTGGAGTATTTTATGAAAACACAAAAGTTAAATTGTAGACAAGCAAGATAGGCCTTATATTTGTCTAGATTTGACTTTATCTTGAAACATGTGCCAGAAATGAGAATGAAAAAGGTGGATAGCTTGAATAGGAGACTAGATTGGAAGGTGGGAGTGGAGAATGACAACGAAAATCAAAAATTGATAAAAGAAGAGTGGGTTAGAGAAATGATGGAAGTAGTAGTAGAGGGATCAGAAACAATGCTATTAGAAAAAATAAAAAAGCTAGAGAGAAAGATGAAGAAGTAGTTAGAGTGGTAGAAGAAATAAAGAAGGCAGGAGTAAAGAATTTGAGAGGAGATGAGTGGAAGATTGAGGAAGATTTAGTGTTGAAGGAAGGAAAAGTGTATGTGTTGAAAGATAAAGAATTAAGGATGGAAATAGTCTGGTTACATTATAATACACCAGTAGTAGGATATGAGAGAAGATGGAAGACAACAGAGTTAGTAATGAGGAATTACTAGTGGCCAGGAGTAATAAAAGATGTGGGAAAATATGTAGAAGAATATGATATATGTCAGAGGATGAAGAATAAAATAGAGGCACTAGTGGAAAAGTTGATGATGAATGAGGTACCAAAGAAGACATGGACACATTTGATAGTAGACTTTATTACAAAGTTACTGTTAGTAGCAGAAAAGGATGTGATATTGGTGGTGTGTGATAGGTTATCAAAAATAGCACATTTTGTAGCAACAGCAGAGGGAATATTAGCAAAGAGTTTAGCAAGGTTGTTTAGAGATAATGTGTAGAAATTGCATGAATTACCATAGAGTGTAATTAGTGACAGAAGACCACAGTTTGTGGCAGAGTTAACAAAAGAGTTGAATAGAATGTTGAGAATTGAGATAAGGTTGTTAATGGTGTTCCACCCACAAACAGATGGGCAAATGGAACAGATGAACTAAGAGTTGGAACAGTACTTAAGGTTCTTTATGGAGTATAGATAGAGAGATTGGCTAGAATGGTTGGCAACAGTGGAGTTTGTAGTGAACAATAAGGTTCATTCAGCAATAAAAGTATTGTTTTTCATAGCAAATTATGGAAGAGAACTAAGGATAGGAACAGATATTAGAAGAAAAGGGAAGGTGGAGAAAGCAATGGAGTTTGTAGAAAGAATGAGAAGGGTGTAAGAAGAAGTGGGAGCCACATTAAGAAAGGCTCAGGAAGAAATGAAGCAGCAAGCAGATAAAGGGAGAAGAGAGGTTGAAACATGAAAAAAGAGAGATAAAGTGATACTAAGTACAAAGGACTTAGTATTCAGAGAAAGGCCAACAAAGAAGTTAACAGAGAGATATGTAGGACCATATGTGATAGAGAAGGTGGTGTCAAAGAATGCGGTGAAGTTGAAACTACTGACCTCTATGAGGATTTATCCAGTAGTTAATATGAGTAAAGTAGTGAAGTATAGGGAACCAGGGAAGAGACAAAAAGTAGAAAAGCCAAAACTAGTAGAAGTAGATGAAGTAGAAGAATGGAAAGTTGAGAAGATATTGAATAAAAAGAAGATATGGGGGGTAGAGAAGTACTTAGTGTACTAGAAGAGGTTTACAGCAGAAAATAATACATAGGAAAAAGAGGAGGACTTAGAGAATATGAGAGAGTTTGTTGATGAGTTTGAAGGAAGAATAAATGCAAAAGTTAGATGACAGGAGGGGATAGATAAAATATAGAAGATAAAGTTAAATCCAAATACAGAGAAGTTCAGAAGGAGCAAGTTGCTGGGAAAGTACATAGTAAAGATATTGTTTGGGTGGGACAATAGGAAGTTTGAGAACGAGTATTTAAAGAAATTGAAGAGAAACTAGCAAAGATGGAAGTCAGTTTCTCTGGAGAAGAAACCTTGAAGGAGTGGTAATGTCAGAGTTGAGAACGATAGACTCAGTTTTATTTTATTTTTCTTTATTTAGATATAGGTGAAGAAAATGTAACATCACATGTCACATATGTGTGACTTGGTGGTCACATCAGTCACAGTCACATAATACAGAGAAGAGTGTAGAAGATTCCAGGAACAAGATGATATTATACAATATAGTAACTGTATGTTAGTCTTATAGATGAAGCATTGTCTTTAGGATAGGCTAGAATTAGCTTAGCATAGACCATTGTCAAAGAGTATATAAGGTAGACTAAATTATAGTAGGAACTCTATTGAGTTCTCTTATATTACTCAATACAAGAGTGGTCTTTTGTTCTAACCCTTGGACCTAAAGTCATAACAGAGGATGCTCTCACCACTAATTCTATTACTAATTTAACAGCTAATAGACCTACTTCTTCTATTTCCTCATGGTCAAAACTCTATTGGAACAATAATACTAATGAACAGTTGGTCAATATACTTGGTCAACTTGCTAATACACTTAATACTAATCAGACTTCTAGTTCTAATACTAATTTAAGAGGAACTAAAGTCTGCATCTTTGATATCTTTAGTAGTACTAAGCCTAACAAGCTTAATAATTTTTTATTCTAATGTCACCTCTACTTCTATGCTAATCTGGTACAATTTGATATGGACATTGCAAAAATTAACTTTGCAATAACCTACCTTACTGGAGTAGTTGAGAAATAGTTTGAGGTAAACCTCAACTAGGAAGACTAGGGCATTTTTCAAGACTAGCTCTTCAATTGGAACCTGTTTGTTGACAAACTATATCAATATTTTGGTCTTTTGGACCTTATTGGTGAAGTAGCCAACATGCTGAACAATCTTTATATAAAGTCCAGCAACAAAATTTCCACTTACAATTGCTCCAAGTGCTACTACTATTGTTTCTCCATTCTTTGCTAGTAAGGGATATTATCTGAACATTACTGTTTATCCCAAATGCAATCTTGCTTCCTCCTGAGCCTACAACTTTGCTATAGATCTCAATGAGTTACAAAATACCCTCAAAGCTGAAATCTTCACAGCCCAATAGCATTATCAGAAATCCACTGATGTGCAATATTCATCTGCTCCTAATTTCAAAGTAGATGACAAAGTTTTTGTCAAGGCTCAGTTCTTCCAAACTACTTGGCCTTCAAAGAAACTCTCCAAAAAATATCTTAGACTCTATGAAATCATCGTCCAGTCTGGTACACTATTTTTCACTCTCTGTCTTTCAGAGTCCATGTGCTCTGTTCACCTAGTTTTTTATGTATCCATGCTCGAGCCTGTCATGTCCAACATTTTCTCTGAAAGAATACAACTGGCCCCTGCTTCAGTTATAATTGACAGGGAACCCAAATATGAAATTTCTTGGATAGTGGATTCTAAAATTGACCACTGACAGACATGTAAACTCCTATACAAGGTGATCTGGCTAGGGTATGAAGATACTGGAGATAAATCAGAGTAAATCCCTATATGGGAACTCACTTATGTCTCTGACTTGATAGCTAATTTCCACATCACATATTCTGCTAAGCACGGTCCACTCCCTTTGTCCTGATCATGCTGTTGCATCTGTTCCTTGCCTCTATACAGTTTCCAACAGGGATTTCCTTTATTAATTCTTTAGTATATTCTGTCTACTTATTCTCATTAATTACCAGCTTCTATACACTTTTTGGAGTTTTTTTTTTTTCAAAACTTTTAGACTTCTTTTCATTTTATTTCTTGATTTTCTTACTCATATATTTAGATCACAAAACAGAATTAAAAATTAAAGAAAAAACAAAACCACTATTCTAACAGGAGGCAAATGATAGAGTTCTCTCCTCTTGACTTTCTCCAGGGCCATCCTCAGAACCTTTCTCTTTCTCATTCTCTTCTTCTAAGCCTTATTTCCATTCTATCACAGCCCCAATTCTCTTCAACTGTGCTATGTTTCTCTTCTAACCCTCTACTAAGTCTCGGAGGGATTTTCTGACTTCTTAGTACTCCTTCATGAGTTCTCAGAGTGCTTTTTCAATGGCACTTAGAACTCTACTATAGGTAGGAATCATGGCCAGGAGGTTAGTACTGATATAGGGTTTGTACTGCTGCTTGAGAGTAATACATCCAGCACATGCGAGAGATTAGCTATGAAGAAAAAAATTATTAGAAAAAATAATAATGATAGAAAATTAGTTACTCATCTTAAGTAGTGTATCAGGTAATCTTGCCTGGCACATATACATCTCTCACAGGAGTTAGTACCCTCTGTCTTGACTGTGGTGTTTCTGTAGTACTTCTCTGATTGCTTCTCTCTAGCTTTCTTGGAGGGCCGTTACCTCTCCTTATCTCTGGAGACAACTTCTTTGCATCTAGATCTCACAATCTGGGATCTCTCAACACTCTCCAATAAAGTGGCATCTTCTGTTAGCATTTTGTCCTAGAGTTATTAGAGGTACTCCAACAATTTTTTCTTCTTTTTCTCTTCCACAAGCTTCTGTCTTCCTCCTTGCCTTCTGAGCTATACACTCCACATAACAGGTCTCCACTACCTCTTGCAAATAAACTAGGAGCTATTGCTCCTCCTTGTGTCATCACTGTATTTTATAGTACTACTCTTCAAGCATTTCAGTGTCATGTTGGAAAATGTCAGAGGAGGTAGGAAAAGATATGGTGATATAAAAGCAAAGGAAAAGTTTTCTTTTCTGTTTATATATTGTTGACCTAGATACTATCATGGAATTTCTAGATAAATTTAATAGGACTTCAAAGACTCAGTTCTAAGAGAGGAATACTGTCATATACTAAGTCTACTCGTCCAGAAATTACATCTCCATGGTGATATCACCTCCCAATTATACAAGCCTGCCTTTCTTGCAACATGCTTTATGGCAGTGATGCAACCATCTGGATATTCTGTCTTCTATAATGGAGATACTCCTATTCGACTTAGTCTTCTATGGCAGAGTTATCCCTGTTAGTATCTTAACACTGAAATCTTCACTTAGGGTAATAAAGGTTATACTACTAAAACTCCAAGTACCTCCTATAGTAGGAACTCATATATAAGACTAGTAGTTATATTGTAATTTGCTAGTCTGATAATTGACAAAGATAAACTCTTATTGAACTCAATCTCCAGTGTTCAACAGTGATACACCAAATTAGTACTTACTTCTATCTCAGACTTCTTCCTATTCTCTGAAATTACAACTACATAGCAGACAAATAGTGTAGCACATAAGCTGAAGTCAAGATCGTTCTACAAGTCCATCTTGTGGACTTTCACCTCTGATATATTGATATATCTTATCCAGAAGAATATTCTCTGGAATTTCAACTCCTCTTGTCATGATGCTTTTAACTCTCTTAAGAAAGCATTTACCTCTGCTCCTATTCTCACTCATTGAATTTCCAATACTCAACTTATTATAGAAGCCAATGCCTCAGACTATGCTTTTGCTGTGATCTTTTTCATTGTTAATAAAGAAAATGAAGTTCATCTGGTTGCCTTTCACTTCTATACTTTTATAATGACAGAATTGAACTATGACACACATAACAAGAAACTGCTTGCCATTTTTGAAGTCCTCAAAATTTGGTGACACTATCTAGAAGGTCTAGTCTATCCTATCAACATTGTTATAGATTACAAAAACCTTGAGTACTTTTCTACTATCAAGATATTGTCCTGGAAGCAAGCACAGTAGTCCAAGTATCTTTCTCAGTTCAAATTCCATTCTTGTTATCTTGGTACCAAACCAGATGCTCTCACTAGATAGTGGAACATCTATCCAAAAGGGGGAAATACTGGCTATGCCACAGTCAACCCTCATAACTTCAAACCAATCTTCACTCAACAACAACTTACAGTCTTTACATAAGCTACTATTCTTCTCTTCCCTTCTCTCTGTATAGCCACAATAGTTGATCTGGACAATCTATACCAAGACATCCTTTTAGCTCTCCCTAATGACCAAATTGCTACAAAATACATCTCCACAGATGGCTGATAGTCTATGGATTCAAGTAGCCTCCTCATTCTTGATAACAGAATCTATGTACTATTTATAGGTAATCTCTGCACATATATTCTCTAGTATAATTATGATCATATCCTTGCTAGACATTATGGTCAAAACAAAACACTAGAACTAGTTTGTTACAAATATTCCTGGTTTAGCCTCCATTCTTATATATAACAATTTTGCAAGTTCTGTGTTACTTGTATGCAATCTAAGCCATAACATTACAAGCTCTATGGATCTCTCAAACAACTCTCAATCTCTGAACAACCATGGAATTTCATTTCTATAGACTTCATTGAGAAACTCCTGTTATTTTCTGAGTTTGATACTATTTTGGTTATAGTCAACTAGCTTACCAAGCAGGCAATTTTTATCTCTGCCTATGACACCATCACATTCATAGACTTAGTATGTCTATTGGTTCTTTATGTATTCTCCAAACATGGCATTCTTTTCCATGTCACCTCTGATAGTGGCTCAGAGTTTGTGTCAAACTTCTTCTATTCTTTAGACACTGCTCTGAACATGTGGCTTTACTTCACTTCAGATTACCATCCTAAAGGTGATAGACAAACCAAATGCATGAATCAGACCTTCAAGCAATACCTCTGTGTATATTGTAACTATTAGCAAGACAACTGGTCTGAACTTCTACTTCTTGTGAAGTTTGCCTATAACAATGCTCTAAGTACTACTACTGGTATTTTTCTATTCTTTGCTAATAAGAGATATTATCCAAACATCACCATTCACCCTAAATATGATATTCCTTCCTTTTAAGCCCATAACTTTGCTGTAAACCTCAATAAATTACAAAGTACTCTTAAAGCTGAAATCTCTGTGGTCCAACAGCATTATTAGAAATCTGCTAATATACAACATTCCTCTGCTCCTGATTTCAAAGTAGGTGGCAAAGTTTTTGTCAAGGCTCAGTTCTTTAGAACTACTCAGCCTTCAAAAAAAACTCTCCAAAAAATATCTCAGATCCTACAAAATTATTTTTTAGCCTGGTACACTATTGTTCACCCTCTGTCTTTCAGAGTCCATACACTCTGTCCATCTAGTTTTCTATATGTCCATGCTTGAACCTGCCATGTCCAACTTTTTCTCTAAGAGAATACAACTGGCTCCTATTCCAGTTATAATTGATGGAGAACCCAAATACAAAATTTCTTGGATAGTGGACTCCAAAATTAATTGCCAATGGGCATGCAAACTCCTGTACAAGGTGATCTGGCTAGGATATAAAGACACTAGAGACAAATCTAAGTAGATCTCTGTATCTGAACTCATTTATGCTTCCAACTTAATATTTGATTTCCATATTATATATCTCACCAAGTCTGGTCCACTCCCTTTGTCCTAATCACTCTATTACACTTATTCTTTGTCTTTATGCACTTCTAATGAGGATTCTTTTACAATTTTCTTAGCATATTCTATGTGTTTACTTTTGATTAACCCTAGCTTCCATGCACTTTTTATAAGGTTTCATTTTAAACTTTTGGACTTTTATTTTCATTTCTATCTCTTAATTTCTTACTCATACAGTATAGACACAACAGAAAATAAAATAAAATTCAAAACAAAACAAAAAAACTAAAACTATTTTAACAGAAGGTAAGTAATAGAGTTCCCTCCTCTATTTCCTCCTGACTTTCTCTGGGACTATCCTTAGACTTTTCTTCTTCATCTCTGTTTTTTTTATTCTCACTCTCCTTCCTATCACCTTGCAGATCCTCCTTCAAATCCCATTTTCACTCCACTATGGTCCCAATCCTCACTAATTGGGCTGTGTTTCTCTCCTGGCCCTTCACTAAGTCCTGGAGAGACTTCCCAATGCTTCAGTACTCTTCTATAATATCCTGGAATACCTTTCCTATGGCACTTAAAACTCTGTCATAGATAGGGATCATGGCTGGAGAGTTGGTGTTAGTGTAGGGAAGATACTGCTGCTTGATAGTGATATATCTAGTGCATGCAAGAGACCAGCTATGAAGAAGACTATTAGTAAAAAATAAAACCAAATAAAATATTTTTACTCACCTTGAATTGTGTACTAGGCAAGATTGCCTAGTACATAAACACCTCATATCTTGATCCCAGCATCCTTGCAGTACCTTTCTGGTTGTTTTTCTTTAGCTTTTTTTGAAAGGCTATTGCCTCTCCTTATTCCCTGAGGTATTCTCCCTATATTTAGTTTCTGCAACCTGGGAACCTTCAGTACCCTCCAAAAGAGTAGTGTTCTCTACTAGTACTTCATTCCAGAGTTATTAGATATACTCCAACCTTTTCTTCTTTTCCTCCACAATTCTTCTCTTCTTCACTTCCTCTTTCTCCTTGGCCTTAGCCATCTTCCTCACTTTCTGAGCCATACACTTAATATGGTGGACCTCTACTGCTTCTTCCAATTAAGTCTAGAGCTATTACTTCTCTTTGTGCCTCTTTTGTATTTCTTGTCACTGCTCTTTGAGCATTTTAGTGTCATTTTGGGAAATGTCAGAGAGAATTGGAAAAACATTGAGATATAGAGGGAAAAAGCAAAAAAAATTTTCTGTTTATATATTATTAACCTAAGTACCATCATAGGTTTCTTCAAATAAAGTTAATAGAACTTTGAAGGCTCAGTCCTAAGGGGGAAATACTATCATATGCTAAGTCCATTTATCCAGAAAATATATCTCTGTGGTAATACTTCTTATCAACATCTAATCTAAAAGCCCACATTTCATAGCAGCCACCTTCCTTGCAAAATACCCACATAGTAGTGATGCAACAATCCAGAGATTCTGTCTTCCATAGTAGAAATACTCCTATCTGACTTGGTCTTCTATAGCAGAGTCATACTTCTTTCAGTGTTGAGACACTGAAACCTTGAGTATCTTCTATAGTATCTCCTTATATATAAGACTAGTAGTTACACTGTAATTTGCTAGTCTGATAATTAACAAAGATAACTTTTATTGAACTCAATTCCTGGTATTTAACAGTGACAAACCAATCAGTACTCACTTCCATTCAGACTTCTTCCTTTCATCAGAAATTGTGATTATGTAGCAGACAGATGGTATAGTACATAAGCTAAAGCCAAGGTTGTTTTATAAGTCTGCATATCTCCAAGTCTATCTTGTGAACTTTCACCTCTAGTGTGAACCACACCTGATAATAGACTTAAAAAAGAGGTTTATACCAAAAAAAGGAAAAATTTATATATATTCAACTGTTAAAGTCATTACAGACTGTGCCAGTATTCTTTGTAGGAAAGAAAAAGAGAAAGAGAATGGTATAAGACTATTGGTATTTTAATAAGTGGACAATCAAGAACAACTACTCATTACCACTTATTTTGGACATTATTGAGAATATTGAGATTAAGAAAGTGTTTACAAAGTTGAATTTAAGATGGGGATATAACAATGTAAGAATAAAGAAAGAGAATGAGTGGAAAGTGGCTTTTATAACACTAGAAGGGTTGTTTGAGCTGATGGTTATGTTTTTTAGTTTGAAAAACTCTTCAGCTACATTTTAAGCTATAATAAATGAGTTACTAAGAGACTTGATCAATACAAAGAAAGTAGGAAGTTTCATTAATGATATAATGGTAAAAACAGAGAGCAAGAAGAGACATGATAAATTAGTAGAAGAGATATTAAGAGATTGGAAGAAAATAATTTATACATAAAACCAGAGAAGTAGAGGTAAAAATTTAGAAAAGTAAATTTCTTAGAAGTTGTGATAGGACCAGATGGAATAAAGATGGAGGAAGAAAAAGTAAAGATAATGTTGGATTGGCTAGTATTTAAATCAGTGAAGGAGATACAAAAGTTCTTGAGGCTGGCTAACTATTATAAAAAGTTTGTAAAAGATTTTACAAAAATAGTAAGACCATTACATAAGTTGATAAGAAAGAAACAAAAATGGAAGTGGAAAATAAGACAAAATAAGTTAGTTAAAGTATTAAAGAAAAGATTCACTATAGAACTGATTTTAGTAGCTTTAGATTTAGACAAAAAGATAAGGATAGAGATAGATATGTTTAATTATGTAATAGGAGGTTTGTTACATACCATCTGTCATCCACACATTTTCCACTCTTCTAGCATGGATCACACTCTATTTCAATCACCTATCAACTCAAGAACTAGACTCTGCACCTCTCATCAATTCTATAGAGTTCTAAATGATATTCCTTACAGTGTTCAACAACCCTAAGTACATATAGTAGTAAATTATTATTAAGTTACTAGTTCTATATTTAAAAATGTAGTCTATCATATACTATTTGCCTTAGTCTAATTATTAACTTGAGCTGTACTATGCTTATATATATATCTGCTCAAATTCTTATTATCTGAAAATTCTAACTACATAATATATAGGCTAAGCATAATATTATCTGTTGAAGCCAAGGTTAATTTATCTATATAGTACTTCTTCTGACCTTATTCCAAAGCTTGTTCTTATACTGTCAGACACAGTTCATACCAGGGGTGAAAGTCCACAAGATTGCTCAGAAATGTGCAAATTTGTAGAATGACCTTAGCTTTAGCTTATGTGTTATGCTATCTATATGCCATATGGTTGCAACTTCAGATAAGAAGATAAAGTTTGAAATAGAAGTGAGTACTTATTGGTGTGTTGCTATTGAATACTGGAGATTAAGTTCAATAAGGATTATCTTTGTTGATTATTAGACTAGTGAATTACAGTGTAACTACTAGTCTTATATACAAGTATATGTTATAGGAGATGCTCAGGGTTTCAGTGGTATAATCTTTATCACTCCAAGTGGAGGTTTCAGTGTTGAGACACTAGCAGGAGTATGACTCTGCTATAAAAGACTCAGTCAAATAGGAGTATTCCCATCATAAAAGACAGAATCTCTAAATTATTACATCACTACCATGAGAGTGTGTTGCAAGAAAGATGGCTGCTGTAGAAGATGGACTTATAAATTAGATGTTAATAAGGCAGTATCTTTATAAGGATATATTTTTCAGATAGGTAGGCTTGGCATATAATAGTCCAAGTTTTTTTCTGTCTCTATTTTCTATAGTACTATCATGGATAAAATTAGCAAGTGTGAATTGTATCTAACAGTATAATTAGACTAAATAGCCACTATTGCAATTTAACCTTTTTAAATAAACCTAATCCCTGATCTAACAATAAAATGGCATTTTTCTGCCAATAAATTTACTTTTAGACTCTTATCTACACATCAACTGAGCAAACAATTTGCTCACATGACTATTCTATTACAATCCTCTAGACAACTAATGAAGTCAATCCTAACCTTCCTATCTCTCAAAAAAATTCCCAAAAGTATACTAAATATTCTAGAAGCTATTTCAGCCAATAACAATTCTAACTAGGTTGATGTACTAGAAACAAAAGAACCTCTACTACTTCTAGAAAATACAACATTCCAACAACTTCTCCAGTTAACAGATCTCCTAGTCAAGATTATCTCAAAATGTGTAGCTAATCTAATTTTGACAATAAACCCTGCTCTATTTGTAGTAAGAACTCAGATGCTGAATATCTTTGATAGCATGGATCTGTAGAAGCTAAGCAGTTTTCTATCCTAGTGTCAACTTCATTTTTGTACAAACCTAGGATAGTTCAGCATAAATGCTACAAAGATGTTAGGTGTGGTTTACACTAGAAGACAAAAGTCCATGAAGTTGGCTTAGAAATGTGCAGAGTATGTAAACTCTGTGAAAAGAGTTCAGTGATATAGACTTGTAGAACAATCTTGGCTTCAGCTTATGTACTATGACATTTGTTTGCTATATGGTTACAACTTCAGAGGAATAAATAAAGTCTGAGATGGAAGTGAGTGCTAATTTGGTATGTTGCCATTGAACACCAGAAATTGAGTTCAATAAGAGTTATCTTTATTGATTATCATATTAGTGAATTACAGTATAACTACTAGTCTTATATATAAGTCAAATATATAGGAGATACTTACCACATTTTTCCAATTAATGTACTCTTTAGCCATGATTATTAACAAATAATATTGGGAAAGAGAGAAAAAATGCAACCATAACCAAAATTTTATATTCATCCCTCTAACTCAAACTCCTAGTCCTCTAACAAAAACAAACCTAGATAGAAGACTTGTGAACTCTTGGAGTGACAACTTTGAGAAGTTAAGAAGTAACAGAAAACTGATATCTAAAGAGTAAAAGAGACACTCCAACAATAATCTATGTTTGTACTATAGGGAATGGAGCTACTAAGTCAAAGCCTGCCCACATTATCTTTTTGGCAATACCAAGTTCTAGGCTAGATACACAGAGGTTACCCTTTCTATTCCAGAAACTATTCCAAACAACTCTAGCCCCCCATTGTGATTTTTGAAGCTTTTCATATCTGGCACTACTATTTGGAAGAATCAGAGTTGTTTATAGATGTTATTACAGACCACAAAAACTTGGAGTATTTCTCTACTACCAAATCTTTCCTTACTGTCAAGTAAAATGGTCTGAATTTCTCTCTCAGTTCAACCTTATCATCTTCTTCCATCCAGAATGTTTAGGATCTAAACCCAATACTATTATCTGAAGAGAAGATCTTTATCTGAAGGAAGAAAGTGTTGTCTACAGCTCTGTAAACCCTCAAAACCAACATTCTGTATTTACCCATAGTCAACTCATAATGTCTTTTCAAGCCACTACTCTAGTTTCTCTATTTCTTTGAGTTGCCACTATTGTAGACCTCAGTAGTCTATATGACAGTATTCTATCAGCAATCACACAAGATGAAATACTCCAGGAACACCTCTACTATCTAACAAATTGTTGATCATTAGACATATCTATATTCCTTCTCAAAGATGGGAAAATCTATGTGCTATTGGCAAATAATTTCTATACATGTGTCCTATAGTATTATCACAACTATATCCTTGCAGGATATTTCAGACAAAATAAAACACTAGAGCTCATCTGTTGTGGTTATATTCAGCCATCTTTACATGCAAATGTCAAAAGTTTCTGTAACTTTATTATCTGCATAAGATCCAAACTATAATGCTATAAGTCTTATAGGTCACTTAAGCAACTTCTAATTCCCAAATGATCCTGATACTCAATTTTTATGGACTTCATTGAAAAACTCTACTTCTTACCCAGATGCAATACAATCCTAGTTATTATTGATTGACTCTCCAAGCAGGCCATATTCATTCTGACAGTAAACATCATTATCTCATACAAACTAGCCAAACTATTCATGATCCACATATTCTCCAAGCATAGTATTCTATCTCATATTACTTCTGACTGCAGATTGGAATTTGTCTCAAACTTTTTCTAGTCTCTGAGAACTGCTCTCAACATACAACTTCACTTCACATCTGGGTACTACCCCAAGAAAGAGGGTTAAATAGAATATACTAACCAAATATTAGAGTAGTACCTCTGAGTCTACTATAACTACCAATAGAATAACTGGTCAAACCTCCTCCTACTGGCAGAGCTTGTGTACAACAATATACTGAGTGCTACTACTGGGATATCACTATTTTTTGCAAACAAAGGGTACTATCTGAGTATTAGAGTATATCTGGAGCAAAACATTACTTTATTTCATATCCAAGAATTCACTATAAATCTTGATGAATTATAAGATAATCTGAAAACAGAGATACATACAGCACAATAATGGTATCAACAGTCAGTGAATACACACAGAGCCCTAGCTCCAAACTTCTAGGTTAGCCAATAGGTATTTGTCAAAGCATAGTTTTTCTATACTATATGACCTTCAAAAAAGCTATCAAAAAAATACTTGGAACCTTTTAAGATTATTGGCCAAGCCAGTACTCACTCATTTACAATCTGTCTTCTGAAGTTAATATATACAGTCCACTTAGTATTCCATACATTCATACTTGAACCTGGAATATCTAATATTTTCCCTAGCTAATTTAAATCTCTACCACCACCAGTCATGATAGATGGCAAACTGGAATATGAAGTCTTCTAGATCATAGACTTGAAAATAGATTGCACATGTACATATAAACTACTCTACAAAGTTATCTGGCTAGGATATGAAAACATAGAAGAAGAATCCAACTAGCTACCTACATTGGAACTTGCTCATGTCTCTGACCTCATATCTGACTTTTACCAAGCTTATTCCAGAAAACCTAACCTTCTCTCACTACCTCAGCTTTAACATCTTTCTAGTGTTATTCTTTTATTTTTTTTAATTGCTCTGTTTTTCTTGAACTTGAAGTAATGATAATTTCTCTCTTCTTTCTTTTTTACCATTATCAGACCATGGCACTCACCAATTTCTGTGCAACTTAGAACCAAGCCTTTGAGGCCCCAAGAGAGGGATACTATCACATACCATCTGTTATCTGCATATTTTCCACTCTTTTAGCATAGATCACACTCTATTCCAATCATTCATCAATCTGAGAACTAGATCCTGCATTCCTCACAGTACCCAACAATCTAGAGTACATGCAGTAGTAGATTATTATTAGGTTACCAGTTCCATATTTAAGAACATAGTCTACTATGTACTGTTTTCCTTAGTTTGATTATCAACTTGAACTATACCATACTTGCACACATCTGCTCAAATCTCTATCATCCAAAAATTCTGACCACATGATGCATAGACTAGGTACAATATCATCTGTTGAGGCCAAGATCAATCTATTTATATAATACTCCTCCTGATCCCATTCCAAAGCCTGTTCTTGTCTGAATTCTTTTCTATCTCCATCTTCTATACTACTATTGCAGATAAAATTAGTGAGTGTAAATCACATTTAACAGGGTTTTATTGATGGAGTATACAATTGGAAGATGGAGGCTAGTGGATTATCTTTTAAAGTTGTTGAATGAAATAAAAAATAACTATGAAATTCATAATAAAGAAATGTTTGCAGTAATTAGAGAGCTGGAGATATGAAGATATTTGTTAAAAGGTACTAAATTCAAGTTTAAGATCTGGACTGACTATAAGAATTTGGAGTATTTTATGAAGGCACAGAAGTTGAATTAGTGACAGGATAAATGAGTCTTATACTTGTTTAGATTTGATTATACTTTGAAGCATATATATGGAAAAAGTAGTAGATTGAGTAAAAGGCTAGACTTAAAGATGGGGTTGAAAACAATAATGAAAATCAGAAATTGATAAAGGAGAAGTGGATAAAAGGAATAATGAAAGTAGTAGTAGAGGGACTAGAAACAATATTGGTAGAAAAGATAAAAAGAGCAAGAGAAAAGAATGAGAAAGTAGTCAAAGTTGTTAAAGAAATGAAAAGAGCAGGAATTAAAGTGTTGAGAAGAGATAAGTAGAAAATAGAAGGAGAGTTGTTGTTGAAAGAAAGAAAGGTGTATATGCTGAAGAATGAGGAGTTGAGACTAGAAGTTATTCAGTTACACCATAATATACTAGTAACTAAATATGGAGGAAAATGGAAGACAATAAAATTAGTAATAAGAAATTACTAGTAGCCAGGAGTAACCAAGGATATTGAAAAATATATAGAAGGATGTGATTTATGTCAGGGAATAAAGAATAGAACAAAGATATCAGTGGGGAAGTTAATAACAAGTGAGGTACTGGAAAAGTTATGAATATATTTAATGGTAGACTTTATTATCAAGTTACTGTTGGCAGTAGGGAAGGATGTGATCCTAGTTGTGTATGATAGATTATTAAAAATGATACATTTTGTAGCAATTACAAAAGGAATATTGGTGGAAGGTTTAGTGAGATTGTTTAGAGATAATATGTAAAAGTTGGATGGATTATCAGAATGTTATATTGAATCAAGGACCACAGTTTGTGGCAGAGTTGATGAAAGAGTTGAATAGTATGTTGGGAATTGAAACAAGGTTATTAATGGCATTCTACCCATAGACAGATAGGCAGATAGAATAGATGAACCAAGAATTAGAATAGTACTTGAGATTCTTTACAGAGTATATATTACAAAATGAACTACTTATTTATTTGTGATATCTGAACCTTGGGTGCACTCTCAGAGGTTTAGAAGTGATTCAGAATGACAATGATAATGAAGATTGATAATAAAGGATAAAGATTGATGATAAATGATGAAAATTAATATTGTTAAGTCTAAGGTCTAATCTTCAGATACAGAGGTATATATACAAAAGAGTGATGGTCCATGCACAAGCTGTTTCTATCACATGATCAAAACTTATACCTGATAGGAGCTATTATCTACCATAGTAGCTGTCAGGCTAATTTTAAAAGATAACTAATTATATCACTATATTGATATGCTTATATCTATATGAATACTTATTGCTATAAGATATACTATATATTATTGAAAATGGTTTGATGAGCACTTTTCAATACAAGTTTGATTGTGTGAATCCATCTAGTCATTCATGAGATATTAGCAAACAAAGCTTTTACAGTTACTGATGACCTGATATCTTAGTTATTTGTTGTCACTTTTGTACATCCTGCATATGTGCAGATAGCCCTCATTTGAGGCTTTCCAGCACAACTTAGTTTGTGAAAATCAGTCCACTGGTTGTGGAAATACAAGCTGAATAAATTTTGTGACAGTATAGATAGAGAGACTGGCCAGAGTAGTTAGTGATAACAAAGTTTGTAGTAAACAACAAAGTTTATTCAGCAATAAAGATATTGTCTTTTGTAAATTATGGTAAAAAGTTGAAAGTGGAGATAGACATTAAAAGGAAAGAAAAGATGAAGAAAGTGACCAAGTTTGTAGAAAGAATGAGAAAATTTTAAGAGGAAACAGAAGTAGTATTAAGAAAATCACAAGAAGAGATGAAGAAACAGGTAGATAGAGGACATAGAGAAGTTGAAGAATGGAAGAAATGTGATAGAGTGATGTTAAGCATGAAGAATTTGGTGTTTAAGGACAAACTAGTAAAGAAGTTGATGGAAAGATTTGTGGGACCATATGTAGTTGAGGAGATGAAGTTAAAGCTACTAGCCTCTATGAGAATTTATCCAGTTATTAGAGTGGTAAGGTATAGAGAACCAATGAAGAGAAAAAAGGTGGAGGAACCAAAGCTAATTGAAGTTGATGAAGTAGAAGAATGAAAAGTAGAGAAAATTCTAAATAAAAGAAAAGTATGAGAGGTGATGAAGTATTTAGTGTGTTGGAAGGAGTTTATAATGGAAAATGATATGTGGGAAAAAGAGAAGGATTTAGAAAATACAAAGAAAGTGGTAGTTGAGTTTGAGAGAAGAATAAGTGCAGAAATTAGACAACAGAAGGAAGTAGAAAAGAATGAAAACTTGGAAAAATTGTGGAAAGTAAAGTTAAACCTAAATATGGAAGAGTTGAGAAGGAGTGAGTTACTAGAGAGATATATAGCAAAGATATTGTTTAGATAGGATGATAGAAAATTTGAAAATAAGTATTTAAAGAAGCTAGAGAGAAATTGGACAAGATGAAAGAAGGAGAGATTTTTTCTTTTCTCATTTTCTATTTATTTTATTTTTGGTTTTTATTTTTACTTTTCTTTATTTTGATCTTAGACAAAGAGTGTGATATAATATCATATATGATAGTTACATAAGTCACAAAGTATGATATCTGTGTTATAGGATTGTCATACAATTATGTAATATAGAGAAGGTCATAGAAGGTTCTAGAACAAATAACATTATACAGCATAGTAATAGTATATAGAAAGCATATGAATTTTAGGATAAGTTAGTTATAGTATGTGCACAGCTGTAGTATATAAGATTAATTAGTTTGTAGTAGGAACTCTATCAAGTTCTCTTATGTTACTCAATACAAGAGTATGCTTTCATCTTATTTCTGAAACCTAAGTTATAACATTGAGGTTGTATATATAAGAAGATCTGACTTTTCATCATGCTCAGCTAAGCAAGCTTCTTCAATCCCATATCTTATAGACTTTGCTATGAACTTTAATATAATCTTACATCTTATAGAATTTTTTATGGACTTCTTTGTGCTCTCAAATCTTACACTCATACCATGTTCTTTTAAAAGACTTTCTAAATTACTGTTTACTACTATCTATTATTTCAAATACACTCTGATTTTTCAGGTAATGTTCTAGATATTTTAACTTAGATTTTTGACTATTTGTATACTATTATTCTGATGTTAGCTCAGCATTATTCTATTAGATTGTATTAGATAATAGAATATTCAGAATATTAGCTATCTTTGGGAAATCTCATTCTATTCTCTTAAGTTTCCTTAAAAGTGAATAGTATTTGGTTACTAGTTGCTACAATATAATCTTAGGTTTTTCTGAAGATTGCAAATTCTGTGTAATTTCACAAACTTTGCTTAGTTATTCTAATAGTAAAATAGAATCTCTCCCTTAGAAATCTCAAAGAATAGATTGGTCTAGCAGTCCTAGATTATCTATTCTTATATCTTGACTTCTCTTCTCAACAGATGTCTGCTCCTAGTAACTATCTTATAATTACTTTCAACATCAATAAAGTTCTAAGGCTCTTTCAGTACTATCTAAGAAAAGTAGCCAAGTGCTAGTACTCTCTACTAACAATATTCTCACCAATCTAGTAACCCAGTTCTGTCACATTCTATGTTCTGACCTCATCTGTCTTAATCCACAGATAATCACTTATCTCTTATCCATACTCTCCAATCTCTCCTAGTGTGAATTAAACCTGTCTATTCTACTTTGGATATTCTTGCTGGTCTAAGATTAACTCTATATATTTCCATTCTCTAATATCCAAAGATTACTAGTAATCAGAGTAACTCACTTAACAGATAGCTACCCTAGGTATACTAACTAGTATATAATCTGGTAGTCTACACTGTAGTAGTTATCCTTCTGAAAATCAACTAAAACTAGCACCCTTTCTTAAGTATTAGCAATAGTATATCTTGCTACTTTCTGGTGGTTCTCCACCTACTAAGTCTCCAGTTTCTAATCTGAAAAATGTGATTTGTACAACTTATAGAAGCACAGTACATAAGCTGAAGCCAAAGGTCATTTCATCTTCTATATTTGTGGATAATATAAAAAATTACTCAGTTCTAGACTTCTGAGATGTCTTTCCAGATCTTAGATAAAAAAAGGCATGAACTGTATCTAACAAGTTCAAAGACTTGTAAGCTTCAATATCTAACTCTATTCTTACATCCATAAGTATATCCTGTTTATCATTACCTTCAAAACCTCTTTTATCTACTAATATTTTTGTATCTAAAAACCCCTCTAGCTACTTTTAACCCTATGTCTCTCTTCTACATTATAATGTATCTGTACACTAACATTTTTCTTTTTCTTTTTCTTTTGAATAATAAAGATACACATGACTGCAGTCACATGACATGTCACATGATATGAGATCATAGGCCTAGACTTTGGGAGAAAGGGCTAGAAGAATGATGTCAGAGTATATATATACAGCATGGTGTCCTTATGGAAGACATGAGAATAAAGCATGGTAGAAGCATGGACAAGACATGGACTTTAGGGCAAGGTTAAGAAGAGTTATTATGAATCACTTGTAATTTATATAAATAGGATAGCAATTCAGCAGAGACTTCTTATCAAGTTTTCTTGTAATTTCCACAATGATATCCATCTTTGAGATTTATCTTTATTGATCTTTGTAATTAGTGGTTGCCACAACATACTAGACTTTAGCAGTAATTAACAAACAGAGCAAGCTTTTTTCAGCTTCTATTCTCTCTATATTTGGCTATCTACAAAAAATTTCACTTACAACTAAAACAAGATCTTATGAACTTTATTCTTTTAAAAGTAGTTGAGTTACAAAGTGGTCTGAAGGCCTATTTTAAGAAGAGTTCAACATAGAAGTCTTCTTTATTTTTACATGACCAAAATTTAAAGAGCTCTTCTATACTTATTTCTTTCTAGTTAATAGTTTTACTGAAGTCATCAACAAGTTAAAAGAAACTAGCTATCACTAAAGGAGTCATGTAGTAAAGAACTACCTAAATGAGTTCCAGTTTCTTATATTAGAAACTATACAGATTCACATACTGTAGTTGTTAAATTCTATCATAGGCTTTGAACAGCAATCTAGAATTAAATTGTATCAGAATTACAGATAGTAAACTTATTTCTTTTCTATCTTTATTTATTTATTTAAGTCTCTCTTATTTTTCTATTTCAATTTTTCTTTAGTCTTTCTATTTCTTTTCCTATTTTAAACTTAGTAAAGGAAAAATAATATGACATTATATGTGACTATTACAATAGTCATAGTAACATAACAAGATATGACTTCTATCACAGGTATATCATAACATCATATGATACATAAGAAAGATAATGTTATATATATATCATATAATATAATGACCCTTATATATATGACTTATAGTATTTAGAATAGACTAAATATAAAGTATATGCAGACTATATACTAGAGATATATGGAGTAGACTCACCTATACTAGGAACTCCACCAAGTTTCTCTTTTATTCTAACCCTGGAATCTAAGTTATAATATTAGAACTTAGTGTTCTTTTCTTGAGATTACACAATACTAAGTCTTTTCTCTCTACTCTCTTTTCATCCTCAACTAAGAGGTAGTATCACTCTTTAGTTAAGAAGATTAGCTAAACTTTAGGCTTGAGAGATACTTGTCTACTAAAACAGAGTAGACTGTGAATAGTAGAGACCAAGTTCAGATATCTACCTAAATGTACTCATTCTTAAAGTAAATAGTGTTGAAGTAGTATACTTGTATCTTTCATATAAAAAACTCATGCTGCAAGTTCTCTAGTAAAGAAGCATCTAGTTTAAAGATTCTCTTCTGAGGAATATTAAAATATACAATTCAATCAGGATAGTAGTCAATAGAATAGTAGATAAGTAGTCAGTAAATAGTATGAGGTAGAATTAGTCAAGGGCCTACTAATGTTAGGAATAAACTAGCCACTGAACCAGTTATGCTAAAAGTATGCAATATAAAGCTTAGCTTTGATATTTGGCTGATATTATATTTGTACTTCATACTGTACTCTTAATAGTAATGTTAGAACCATAAATATTGGACTTAGTTTATTTTCATTTTTTATTCTTATGTTCTTTTCTATTTATTTCTTATTGTGGGACTTAGAGAGTTAGAATTATTATGATATCACAGTCATAAGAGAAAGTAGTAGAAGATTCTAAAAGAAATGATGTTACTATAATATATTTGACACATGTTGATTTTATAAATAATATATAGTCTTTAGAATAGATTAATGGTACTATAGTATAGACTAGTAACTGAGCATATATAAACAGTTTTGTACTAGGAACTCCATTGAGTTCTTTTGTGTAAACCCTATACAAGATTTTTCTTATCAATCAACTCTAAGGTCTTTGAGTTGTAACAACTAGTACTTATAGAGATTTTGATAAGTTCAAAATATAGATTAAGAAGTGAGGCTAGTACTAGCTTATATTAAAAAAACTCTGAAAGAAGGTTCTTACATAAGATACTGATATGTTGGAAAGTATCAAGATTTCTTTTAATTATAGTCATTTTAAATTAGATTTTAATAACTGTTTATTTGATTTTTATCCAATAGTTTTAACAAGTGTTTTTTGGTTGATGTTAGATATTTATCTATAAATTAAATAATTGTTTTAGTATCTTTAAGAATTTTCTTTTTCTTTAGTATTTTTTAAACTAGTATTTTCAATAGTAGTAAAATTAAAATCAAATAAAAAGAATTATTATAATATATTAGAGTTTAGAAAATTTATATAATATTAATAATAATAGAGAAAGCATATTTTCTATTTTTATATATAAATATAGCTATTTCAGAATAATTAATTCTACTTTCAGCTATAAGTTTATTTTTAAATTTTTTAGTTATTACTTTAGATATTATAATTAGCAATATATATTAAATCAATAATTTATTATGTGGAGCGTGTAGGCAGTCTGTAATAGCTACTTTGTAACTATATATATACAAATGCAAACAACATAAAAAATAAAAGAAAAAGAAAACAAAGATAAAGAAGTAAATAAACTACTTAAGAAAAGCAGACACAATTTGACTAAGTAATACTCTCTCTGAAAAAGAAAGCATTGTTGTTAAACTTCAGGAACAGCATAAAGTGAGCTAATGTCAGGCGCAGTTCACACTGGGGTGGAAGTCCGCAGAATAGACTCGGAGATGAGCAGACTTGTGAAACGATCTTGGCTTCAGCTTATGTGCTGTGCTGTCTGTCTGCTGCGTGATTGCAACTTCAGATAAAGGAGGGAAAGTCCGAGTGGGAGTGAGTACTGATTGGTGTGTCACCGTTGAACACCGGAGATTGAGTTCAATGAGAGTTTATCTCTGTCGATTATCAGACTAGTGAATTACAGTGTAACTACTAGTCTTATATACAAACTGATATTATAGAAGATGCTCGGGGTTTCAGTGGGAAAACTCCTATTGCCCTGAGCAGAGGTTTCAGTGTTGAGACACTGACAGGAGTAACTCCGTCATAGAAGACTGAGTTGAATAGGAGTATCTCCGCTGTGGAAGACGGAATATCTGGAGGATTGCAGCACTGCCATGAGACATGTTGCAAGCTTGTATGGTTCAGAGGTGGTTTCACCATGGGGACGTTGTTTCCGGACAGGTGGACTTGTATATGACAGTATTCCCCCCTTAGGACTGAGCCTTCGAAGTCCTATTGAGTTTATCTGAGAATTCTATGATGGTACCTAGGTCAACAATACATAAACAGAAAAGGAAGTTTTTTTGCTCTTGTTTCTGTATTATTATGTCTTCCCCCGCCCCTTCCGACATTTCACAAGATGACACCAAGATATAATGACAGCATGAGGAGGAGAAGCAGTCCCTCCTTTGACTGCAAAAGGCAGCGGAAGCCCATCATGCAGAGCGTGTGGCTCAGAAAGCCAGAAGAGAAGTGGAGGCCAAAGCCAAGAAAGAGGCCAAGAGACAGAGAGTTGCGGAGAAGGAGGAGAGGAAGAAGAGGATGGTGGAATATCTCCAGCGACTCCGGGACAAGGTGTTAGAGGAAGAGGCTGCCCTATTGAAGAGGGCTGAAGGATCCTAGGTCATGGGGTCCAAGTGCAAGGAGGTTGCTGCAGAAGATGAGGAGGAGTAATGGCCCTCCAAGAAGGCTAGAGGGAAGCAACTGAGGAAGTACCACAGGGGTGCCGCAGTTAAGATTGGGGGTTCTAACCCCTGCGAGAGGTGTGGGTGCACCAGGCAGTCCTGTCTGGTGCACCCCTCAAGGTGAGTACTTAATAATTATACTTATTATTTATTTTTTTTAAAATAATTTTCTTCTTCATAGCCATTCCCTTGCCTGTGCTGGGTGCATCGCACTCAAGCAGTGGTGTGTACTCCACACCAATATCAACACCCCGGCCATGATCCCCACTTATGGCGGGGTTCTAAGTGCTATTGAAAAGGCACTCCGGGAACTCGTGGAGGAGTACCAAGGAGTCAGGAAGTCCCTTCAGGACTTGGTGGAGAGCCAGGAGAGAAACATGGCCCAATTGGAGAGAATTGGGACCGCAATGGAGTGGAGATGGGGCTCAGAAGGAGAGAGTGGAAAGGAGAAGAATGGAGATGATGTGGAGAGGTCTAAGGATGGCCCCGGAGAGGAGGGGACTCTGTCATCCGCCTCCTGTTAGGATACTAGTTTTGTTTTTTCTTTTAATAGAATTTATTTATTTATTTATTTCCTGTGAATTAAATGTGTGAGTAAGAAAAGTAAGAATTAAATGAAAAGAAGTTTGAAAGTTCTGAGAAGAAATCCTGAAAGGTGTGCGGAAGCTGAGGGTTAATGAAAATAAGCAAACAGAATATACTAAAGAAATTAAATGAAGGAAAATCCCCATTAGAAATGCATGGAGACAGAAAACAAATGCAACAGCATAATCAGGACAATGGGAGAGAACCGGGCTTGGCAGGATATGCGATATGGAAATTGGATACCAAGTCGACAGCATGAGAGAGTTCAGATGTGGGGATCCATTCAGATTTGTCTCCAGTGTCTTCATACTCTAGCTAGATCACCTTGTACAGGAGTTTGCATGCCCGTCGGCGATTGATTTTAGAATCCACTATCCGAGAAATTTCATATTCAGGTTCCCCATCAATTATGACTGGAGTGGGGGCTGGCTGTATTCTCTTGGAGAAAGTGTTGGATGTGGCGGGTTCAAGCATAGACACATGGAAGACTGGATGAACAGAGCACATGGACTCTGGAAGACAGAGAGTGAACGATAGAGTGCCAGGCTGGGCAATGATTTTGTAGGGTCCGAGATATTTTTTGGAGAGTTTCTTTGAAGGTCGAGTGGTTCAGAAGAACTGAGCTTTGACAAAGACTTTGTTGCCTACTTTGAAATCAGGAGCAGGGGAACGTCGCACATCAGCAGATTTCTGATAATACTGTTGGGCTGCAGAGATTTCAGTCTTGAGAGTACTCTGTAATTCATCGAGATCTACGGCGAAATTGCAGGCTCTGGAGGAAGCAATATCATGTTCAGGGTGAACAGTGATGTTCAGATAGTACCCCTTATTAGAAAAGAATGAAGAAACACCAGTAGTTGTGCTCAGAGCATTATTGTAGGCAAACTCTGCGAGAGGTAGGAGTT
>JAJOHK020000239.1:0-33246 GCA_022457215.2 Leucocoprinus gongylophorus | reverse complement strand
CTTGTGGCGATGACAGCGCCGGTGCAGCTTGCACCTGCGAACCACACGAAATCGGCCCCCAGCACCTGGGCGGCGGCAGCGAGAAGAGTGCTAGTGAGGAAGGCGATTTTTAATTGCATTCTGACTATTTGTAGCTTCCAGGGAAACTGGGGTAAGTTTGAGTGTGGTCCGAGTAGAGTGGCTGGAACGCTAACCTGATTCAAAGCAGGATTATGAGCCGAGTAAAAACCTCCGGAAGACCAGGTATTTATACGTTTTCTGTGAAATCTCTGTCATAATTTGAAATACCTGAGAGTTCAAACCATCCTCCCCAAACGGAAATGATTCTGTTCACTGCCAAAATTAGGTTCTGAATTAATCTTCTCCTCAGGCGCGAGTGCGGAATTACAGCAAAATTTGCTCCGCAGTGCGCGAGAAGCGGGATATAAATATACTATTCTCTTTCTGAAAAGTGCATCATTGGCAGTTCCAAGTGGCTATCTGTGCCAGGTTTACGGACCTCAGCCACTTCTCCGCTTAACATTAAAGATTGGTAAGTATCTCAGAAGCTTCCAGGGCATGGAACATTGACTCTGTTACATAAAGATCAGAAGGTTAATGATAATGGATATGAGAGGAGCTCACTTCAGAAGCTTCCAGGATATGGAACGTGACTGAGGTAGTAGTAGTCCAAATATATCCTACAATATCCCGGATGTGTACAAATTGTAAATAAGTAAGAATGCAAATTGTAGGCATATTGTTGAAAAACAGAATACACAGTAGTATTGTGCAGTGTGGACAACTAACGACTTACCAATAGTATTGGTTTGTTCTTGTGGAGAGCTAAAGTGTGAGTGATATAAGACAAGTAGTGTATAACTTGAACTAAAGAGTGACAATGTATCTACTGGGGTTTATATACCTACAGGATGTACATATTACTAGTATAATGCTAAATAAAGGAATGACATGTGTAAGCAGCATGTAGGCTCAGCTAATATATATATATTAGCTCATGCCAAATCAGATATTTGCAAGTTTCAGGAGCTTAGGAAAGACATCCTTGTCTTCATGTTTACTGTATTTTGGGCATGTTTCTTGTGTAAGGCCAAGATTTTGCAGACCAAATGGTACTAGTTTGACTACTCTGTATGAAATATCCCTCCCTATGTACTCTGAACTCATTCCCTGGCATTTCTTTTGCAAGAATTACACAATCTCAACTGGCATAATATAATTTGGTCTGGAAATTTCCATCTTGACATTGTCTGCCTTTTTAAAGTGCACACAAGTAAACTCTTTTTCTTAGCACTTCTAAAATTTATAGCATCTCATGACATGCTCAGCAATGCCTATACTATGGCATAGTCCTCTTTCATAAAGAACAGAAGCAACATATTTTATCCAGACATGTTCTTTGAAGGGATTTTTATTTTATATTCAGCATAAAGAATTCTACAGCTATTGTTGAAGAATTTGAGCAAGTACAGCTGTATATTCCTAGTAGAATTTTCTACTTTGCTAATCATACTTTATGCCCAATATACTGAGCAAGAAGCTCAATTAACATTGTCCTACCCTAATGCCCACATAATAACCATGAGTCCAACATGTATACTATATAAGGATAATATGTTATAGCCATACATTCTGCCTATTGTGTGTTGTGGCAACTATTGGAGAGATATGACTACTGGAAGGATATTGTCAGCAAGTGTTTTTTTATCTTTATCTTCTCATCTATTATTTTCTTTTTCATATTTTTCTCTTCTAGGCACATACTTACAAAAGTATGTTCATATTGCATTTGCTGGCTGAATTTCATGCTATACCAACATCTAGTATGATGAAGAACTATATAGTATTAAACTCTACTGTTATGAACTTAAGACTAGTGTTAAGTCAAAAAAAATAACCTTGGATTGGGTTGATCACAAGAGAACTTTGGAGTTTCTAAGTACATTATATCTATTTTATATATATTTTTGGCTCATGGTCTATGCTACACTAACCCAGCCTATCCTAAAGAGCATATGGATACTATAAGGCCAACATGTGTAGAATATGAATATGCTGTATAACATCATCATTTTAAAATAAAGTTCATTGTTCATGAATCTGATACCTACATATAAAAGAACCCTTGTGATCAATGGCTATATCTTAGTTGTTCATACTATCTTTATAAGACTAAGATGAGCCTATATTCTAGTGAATCATCTTCATAGACTACTGACCATATACTAGTTTGTACATCTAATAAGTACAAGTAAAAACAGTTGTTTATACTATCTTTATGAGACTGAGTTTGTATATTCAATAGCAACTACTAACTAATATGGTCAATAGTACACTAAGTAGCCTTACTGTCAAGATTGCAGAAAGTGGACTTAGCTTTTCCTTATTTTCTTATTCTCATTTTCATTTCTTTTTGATTTATTTCCATTTTTCTATTTTTAGAACTCTGGGGTTAGGGTTAGAAGAGATTGGTCATGCTGTCACATCAGTCACATCTGATAGTGTGGTCACAATGTGAATCACAAGACCTAAGAGAAGGAAGTAGAAAGTTCTGGAACAAAGTGACATCATACAACATGGACACCACATATTGGTCTCATGCTTGATACATAGTCATTTAGAGTAGGGTGCACAGTACCTAGCACAGACCATCTGTAGGAGTATATAAGGTAGACTATTTTGTAAAGAGCTCTCTATTGAGTTTTCTTCTGTTTTTCTAATATAAGAGTTGTTCTTTTATCCAACCCTAAGGATCTAAGATTATAATACTTACAAGATGAGAATCTCATAAAAATCACAAGAGAACTTGATAAGGAGTCTCCAATATATTCCTCTACTATATATACTATTGGTACATGGTCTGTGCTAGTAATAAATAGCCCTATTCTAATGTCTATGTATATACTTTATGATAACCATGTCATAGACACATATTATGGTGTTATCTTTCTAACTCCTTTTTTTTTGTTCTAGGATGTGACATATCATGTGATTGCAGTCATGTGCCTCTTAATTTTTCAAGAAATAAATGAAAATGAAAATAAAGAAAAGGAGATGACTTAGATTAACTCAGAGGTCAATGTATTGGAATATACAAAAAAATCTTAACAGAGTTCTGTACAGGATTGTCTACCTTATATACTAAAACCTAATGGTCTGTGCTCTACTACTTTAGCCCACCCTAAATAACCATGTGTTTTCCTTAAGACTAACATATACATATATTATATATACCATATAATATCATCTTTTCTAGATTCTTCTATAATATTTTATATATCATGTGATTTGTGTGACATCTAATATATGTGATGTGACAGTGACATGTGATGTCATACTAACCCTGAGCTCCAAAATAAAGAAAAAAGTAAAAGTAAAAGAGAAATAAAAACAAAATAGAATTTACTATTTTTAATTCTAATATTATATTATTTATACTTCATTTATATATTATATAATCCTATCTTATCATTAACTAGAGATTAGAATATTCTGTAATATGTGACTAATTATGTGACTATGACTTACAATATTATATCTGTAATATTATAATTTAAAACTTATAAAGTAAAAGTAATAAAAGAATCTTGTATTAGGGTTAATATAAGAGAACTTGATGGAGTTCCAAGTACAAAGTATCTATCTTATATACACTTGGTTTATGGTCTGTGCTACACTAAATCTAGCCTATTCTAAAGAATATATGTATTACATACCATTAACATTTGGTATGATATTATTTAAGAGTAAAATAAAGTAAAATAAAAATAAAATAGAGTTCATTTTTTACAACTCTAATATATAGCCATCATGTGATATCTTATACTAAAAATAGAATTCTAAATATATGAAATATAAAAATAAAACTAGTTTCAAAAATGATTTTTTAAAATTTAACAACATTAACATTATCATCATAATATTAAATTAAATTTAAATTAAATCAAGAAAGATAGATAAAGATGAAATCAAATAACAGAATATTTATTTCTTTATAAAAATAATACTTCTTATTCTCATACTTTATTGATAACACTTCTTCTATAGCAAGGTTTAATATATTCAAATACTTTTTTAAAGTAGTTATACTAATAAATAGAATAAAAAACTCTTTCAAGAGAAGTCTATTATAGAATTTTCCTTATCTTAACATATTTGAATTTACAAGAGTTTTTTTGTTTATATTTATTTGGTTAATACTAAAAATAAAGTGGTTAAAAATTTAGAAGTTCCTATTATTATACTCAAGTAGAATTTTATAAGAGAACTCAATAAGAAGAACTCAACAAGAAGTCTTTAGTATATTTTTTATCTTATTATCAATACAAAAGATCTAATTGTTATAAATCATTACTTATTTTTATTTGTTTTTCTTGATTTTATTTTAATTTTTCTATTATATGGAAAAATAATAAAGATAGAACATATATTATATGAGATAAAGTTATAAAATTATATAACAAAACTTGTAATTATAACTATATATCACAAAAGGTTACATAAAATAATGCCAAGAACTCATGGCTAAGATCTGGTATTCTTATATAATATACCTATTAGGAATGAGGATATAACATAAAATTTAGGATAAAGTTATGTTTGAGAGCTCATTTTAGGAAATTCTTAGGAAATACTATCAGTTATAATCTTATCTACATCTTTTGATCTATTACTGTATTATTATCTACTCTTTTCTCCCTTTGTTAATTATTATGCTTATATATATAGAAGTATATATAAGTAGATCTACTCTTACTTAAATATTAGTCTAGCTCCTAGGATACTTATATAAGTAAAATTCCCTCATAGACTTCTTATTGAGTTTTCTTATAAAACTCCAATACAAGACTAATCCTTTTGTTCACTGCTGAGTGCAACTTTTGTTTTACTTGAGATATTGGCTATTATAACAGTGGAATTAGAACTCAACTATTACTCAAGGACACTGCAAAATATAGCCCTCTCACTACTTACTCTCTTATTATTCTTGGTATATGACTATTACAGTCAATTACTACCAGAAAAGAGATTATGCTAGAGTACCACAAGAACTAAGTAATACTAGCCCTTGACTGTACACTAAAGAATTCAAAGAGGACATTATCAGCATTAAGAATCAATAGAAGATATAAAAACAATAATATAGAAACTGATTAGAACACATAAAACTCTCAAAAGGGCTCTTATGAATGCAAAATAATAAATTTATGAAGGATATTAAAAGGAATATATGAGTACCATCTACTTTCACCATTGTTCATGTAATTGTTCTCTTATGCTACTGGTTATCATCAGATGAGTTCTTGTCAATTCTGAATATTGTTCTTGATATTTCTATTAGTATCTTTAATTATCTGGTGCAATCATTCTTATTTTATGTCAGCAGTATTTCACCTGATCACTATGGACTGTTTGAGAACTTAGAGTAGTTGTTATCTCTAGAGAATCTCATTCTATTCTCTTATGTTTTTTCTAGAGATAAATTATATATTAGATATTAGTCAACAATATACTTAGGATTTCCCTAGATTTTGAAGAACTAACACTGTACTTCCATCTTAGTTATCCTAACAGTAGAACAGAATCTCCTCTTTGGGACCTTGGAGCATTTTTAAGTCTGAAAGTCTAGAATTACCTACTCTTATATTTCAAAATACCTTATTTTTTCTAATTTATCACATGATGTTAGTACTAGCAGAGTAACTCTGAAATCCTATCAATACTGATAAGGCCCTAGGCTCACTGTAGCACCATCTACAAGAAGTAACTGAGTACCAATATGTCTTGAAGATCTCTGCTAACAATTTTCTAACTAGTTTTATAAGTCTATGATCTATATACTTTAATATACAACTCTATCTCCTTTATAGATATATTATCTTCTCTGACATCACTTCTTCTTTGATCTTCTAGCACCCAAGACACCTTCATGTTATCCTAGACCAAATATATGAACTTTGCAAGTAATTGGCAAATAGGTTATACTTTTCTTAGTATTTACTCCTTCTATATTTAATTATATGTGGATCAGTTTACATATGACTATAACAACATTTCTATGTACTATTCTTCTTTCAAATTAGCTAAGCTATGAAGTGGTCTAAAAGCTGGTTCCAAGAAAGTTAACTACTGGGATTTTTCTCTATTACTACCTAAACACAGTTGGAGGATCTCTTTTACATTTACTTTTTTCAATCAATTCCAAAGCCAAAGCAGTCAACAAGCTTGAAAAAACAGCTTACTATCAAGGTAACTAAATAGTAGAAAATTATCTGAATGAGTTTTAGGTTCTAATCTCTGAGACTAAATACATAGATTTTTGCAATCTAGCTGTTGAATTCTGATAGGACCTCTAAGTTTTTATCCAAAGTTAGATTGCTACTCTACTAGTAGCTCTGTAACACTATCTCCAGAGTCTTCCAACATTCTGTGTATTCTACAATGCTTGAATAGTAATAGAGGGAGATGATATGATATCTCAAGTCTGAGATATTAAGAGTATAGATCTTGTCTCAAAGAAGAAGTAACCCATCTATCTATAACTACTCAGAAGTCCACATCAACTTAGAGAAAGACAGAAAAAATTATTTAGCTGTGGAAGCCACTAGTTTTTCTTGCTGACTAGCTTGATTATTCTAGCAGATGTTTGTCAGAAGGCTATTTTTATTTTCATGTAGACTATTACCATAGTCCAGTCTTCAAGACAGTATATCTGTCTATTCCATAGAATTACCAGAACAATGGTAGATAAAAAGTCAAGTCTTTCCAGGTAAACTAACCACTGTACTTGTTTGAGGTTAAGTTTTTTGGCTGTTATGAAGTACTCTAGGTCTAGATCTCTATGTGGTTTGCTATATCTTTTAAGAAGTATTACTATTCTTTTAAGGCCCAAATAATTGCCAATATTTCCTTGTTGTGGATTTTATAGTTATGTTCAACAAAGGAAAGAAACTTTCTAAAGAATACTACCAGATGCTACTTACTATTTACTTTTGACTCTTGGGAGAGAACTGTACAAGTTGCAAAATCTGAGCTGTTAGCTTTAATATAGAATAAAACAGTAGTGTTAGGGAAAGCTATTATTGATACTGAGGTAATTGTTACAATCTTAAGTTCAAAGAGTTAGACAAATGAAAGAATCTTGTATTAAGGTAATATAAGGGAACTTGATGAAGTTTCTAGTACAAAACTGTCTACCTTATATATGCTAGTCTACTGGTCCATGCTATATTTCCATTATCCTATCCTAAAGGCCATTTGTTATCAATATGTGTCAGACATGTTGTAATAATATTGTTTTATTTTAGAACCTTCTATTATGTTCTCTTGTGATATGTGATTGTGTGATCATGTGACAGTGACATGTGATATCATGCTAATCCTAATTCTAAGTCCTAGAATAAAAACTTAAATTAAAATAAGAAAGAAAATTAAATAAAACATAGTCTATTGTTCATGATTCTAACAGCAATAGTGATTTTCAGAGTGTCAAATGCTGTCTGTTAGTCTATACTCCATGTTTGTATACTATTACTTTCTATAATATGAAATAGTGAGTATGCAATAGTAGAAAATCCATGAATGAATCACTAGTAGAAGTTAGTGAAATCAAGGAAAGTCTGTAATCTAGTGCAATTTTGTAGGATGGGCTATTCATAAGCTCTGGCTACCTTCATGAGATCTATCTTGACCTGGTTATCAGAGAGAACAAGATCTAAGTATTCAATCTACTGTCTGTCAAATTCATATTTTCTTAGGCAAAGAAATTGTTTATACTCAGTTAAGACTTCAATAACTTTGTGGACCACTCTATGATGCTTTTTTAATATCTAAGTGAAGATATGGATGACATCCAAGTACACTACCATAATTTCTTATACTATGAAATCCTGAAAATATTATTTATTATTTTGTGAAATATAGCTGAACTATTTGTCATATTAAAGAACATTACCAAATATTTGAAAAGTCTGTAGTTTTTATAAGAGACTGTCTTCTACTCATCATCAGACTTGATGTGGATATTATTAAAATCCTAACAGATATTAAGTTTGGTAAAGTAACAGGCCTCTTAAAGCTAAGTAACCAGTTAAGAGATCAGTAGGAGTAGGTATTTGTTCTTAATGGTCATCACTTTGAGAGTTCTATAGTCTTATACTACTTAGAAAAAGCTGCTCTTTTTCTTTATAAAGAATACTGGTACAGCCATAGGAGACTTGAAAGGTTATATCCACTCAGTATAGAGGTTCTCAATGACAAAGAGATATATCTTGAAAGTCTTAACCTTTATACTAGGAATTAATTCAATAGCATAGTCTCACTTAAGGTGGTTTGAGAGCATATTGAACTTTTCCTTGGTGAAGACAGATTGAAACTGTTGAGCATATGGGTGGAGGACCAATATGTTGCTTTGAGACTAGTTTCTATAGAAAGCCTCTAAGAGATAGAGTAGCTCTTATATAGAGGTTAAGAGCTGTTAGTTCAGGGCATAGTCAGATTATATAGAAATTACTTCTTAATACTCATCAGTAGTCTATGAAGATTAAGTCACATTCTCAATATTGTTAGCTAAAGTAGGAAAAAGACCTAATCTACATGTATTAAGGATAAATATATGTATATGCTGCTTCTCAGTCTTACAGATGTCTTGACAACTAGAGTAGTGTATAGGACACTGTATCATGACTACTTCTTCTGTATCATAGTTTATCTTGAGGTTATACTTCTTAAGCCACATAAAGTTAAGTATAGGGTCTTGCTTACTAAGTTAAGATACTATGAGCAAAGTACACTTTGATAACTTTTGGGCCCAAGTTATAATATTTACCAAAGTACATATAGAGAAGAATCCAGTAATATTAGTAGCTTTAAAAGAAATGGGAAGATATAAGAAAGTTCTGTGAACATCAAGAGAGTTAATAGTAGGGCACTAGAGGTATATTTTTCCATTAGGGATAATAAGTAGTCAAATTCTTTAAGTCATGAAATAGAGGTACAGGTATATCTGAAGAGACACTGTTTTTTTTGTATTCTTTTACAGAAAGTATGGTAAATCTATTTATAAGAAGCTATAGTATACAATTTATCATTTACTCTATGTAAAATCTTTAGTGCCATACAAGCTATTTATGGATATATGATGTCCAATGTATCTGGTTTGAGATACTACTGAGCCTTTACATCTTTTAAAACATTTAAATCTTTGATAAGCTCCTCCTATTAATCTATAGTTAATTGTCTGATATCTAGCCTTACTAAATACTCATGAACTATATAATTTAGATCTTCATAGCAGTAGCATCTTTTAGTTGTTATAGCATAGTGCTGACACTGTGAGGGAGCACTGGCAGTATTGGCAATAACACATCTTGCCACCCTCTGGTGGTTTTTAGTATGGTTAGTAGAGATATAGTATATAAGCTGAAGTCAAAGAACATTCTGACCTGTCTTTTATATGTTTGGATAACATAATAATCATTTATTTGGACTTCCAAGATGCCCTATTATATCTCAGATAATAAGATATATACTGTGTTTAACATCTTCTACTAATATATTACTTATTCTTATTCTGATGTAAAGTTTATACACTGTCAGAAACTATGAAACCTTACTAATTTCTTTATTGAATGTTAGTGGCTTGGCCACTTTTACATTAGATTCAGTATTGAGTTCTACAGCTACTACTTTTCCTTCTCCTCCAGCTATCAACAATGCCTATACTGCCACTATCTGCTTCTATTGCTGCCTTATCTACAATAAGATCTAGTTAAAGTTATGTTAACTCATATTGTAGTAAATGATAGGAGAAATTGATTGGTGTAGGTGATAATAAGAGTGGTGGTAGTGTAAGATGTAATAATATATAAAGAGATATGACAGAGCTAGCACTAACTTCTCTCTGACTCATATTCTGAACTTAACTCAATTTCTGTAAGTGCTAACAAGTATTTTTCAAGTTTCACCCCACAGTATTACTAAATATATAAACAACCAACTATCGCCCTAATAAAAATGTAAACAATTTTGTTCTAAGAAGAACATTCCACTCTAGACAAAATCTTAAAGACATCTGCTATTTCCTTATATGTACAGGTCACAAGGGGATATTGTAGTACAGAGCTTCTACACAAAGAGACTACCTAACATGTCCACATAAGATTTTATATCTACCAAGTACCAGTGGGCTTTAGTACAAGATAAATAACTAGGCTTTCCTTACTAAGTTAGTATATCTCTTAAATCTGGAGTTTGACTATTCTTCTTGACTATAAAGCAGTGTCAAGAATGATGAGAGAGTAATAAAGAGTATAGAGAAGGCCCTGAGTTGGGTGGTCTTAAGAAAGAGGATCAAGTTCTAATATTAAAACTTAAGACTTAGAGTTAAGTTAAATAAAAAATCTTGTATTAGATCAATACAATAGAACTCAATAGAGTTCCTAGTACAAAGTATCTACTTTATATACACTAGCTAGCTGGTCTATATAAGACTAATACTAATCTATCCTAAAGGCTATATATATTATGATTAATATTTCATGTTTAATAAATGGATGTCTCATAAACAACATATATTAGGGTTTATTCATTTCCACTTCATTACTTTGCTATACCTTATGTTTTCCTCATATATAATCAGTCAGCACCTCATGTAGGAGTAGAGGCTTTCTCATTTCCTATGACTTACTTCCTTATGTACTACATATGTTCTACTCATGATCACTAGGTATATATAGCTGTGAATACAAGCCTATATCTTTATGCTTTACTAATTGACTTACTTCCACCTCTTTACTCAAGTCTTTACCTAAGTTGCAATCTGAGCCAAGCTTAAGGTCATAATAATATATTATCTATAAGATTAACATATAGTAAATATACTATATAATGTTATTGTTCTGGAACCTTTTATGTCCTTCTGTGTAGCACATGATTATGTGATGGTGACAGTGATATTGAAAACTGATATGTAACATCATACTACAATTCTAACCCTAAGTTTAAAATAAGAGAATAAATAAAAAGAAAAATGAGAATAAAATAAAAGAAAAATAAAGTTTACTGTTTTCAACTCTAACAAACACTACCTTTGAGTCAAGAAGAGACAGCTGAATACTAGGCTTAAGGAGAGGGTAGCAGCCACTCGAAGACTTGCCATGGATATTAGTAACTAAACTCAGACTACTAGCTAAACATACTCATTATTAAAGCAAGTAGTGTTATTATAGTATACTTGTAAAATTCAGATAGAAGACTCATACTATTAGTCTATTGTAGTCAGTCTATATAGAGTAGTAACATTATCTAGTAAAGAAACATCTATTTTAAGAATTCTCTTCTTAGAAATATTAGTATACAAATTTTCTCAGAATAGTAGTCAGTTAAATAGGTAGTCAGTAGATAGTGTAAGGTGGAGTGCCAAGAAGAGTATTCACTAATACCTACTGAGATAGCATTAAATTCAGAGTACAATTCTGAGAGCAAGACCAGTACTAGCTTCTCTTCTTTACCCTTATATATATCTTCTTCTATATCACTACTACTAATACTATTACTCATTAATTTACCACCACATTACAATGTGAGTTAACATGGCTCTCTAGATAAGCTTTTACTTTAGATGAGACAGCAGATAGAGTATATAATAGCATTGCAAGTATTATAAAAGACTAGAGAAGATACAGGAGAAGTAGAAGGAGTTGAAGCAAAGACTCCAAAACCCAATACTAGGTCAAATATCATATATAAAAAAAGAACATTATGGAAGATTTGGGGAGTAGAAATCTGGAGTTTCCAACAGTTAGAGATTTTCTAACTGAGCTGAAAACAGAATTCAGAAGTAGGAACAATGAGTCAGCTAAGTTAAACTGGATAGAACAAGGATCAAGAATGATAGTGGGATTTGTACAGGAATTCAGAAGAGCAGTAAGAGGAAGTGATTTTAAAGAATGAGCATTAGTAGAAGAATTTAAGAGAGAGATAAATATAATTATTTTAAAAAAACTAATAAAAGCAGAATAACCTCCCAGAAGTACAAAATAATAGTACAAATAGATGACAAATTTAGATAGACATTAGAAGGAGAGTAGGTGGGGAAAGGAGAGATTAAGAGGCAGGAATAAAATAGAAAGTCAGGAATCAAGATCAAATATGCTAGAAAGTTCTGGGAAGATATGAGTACAGTAATTACTATAGTCTTAAATTTAGCTGAGGAGATAGAAAATATAGCAGATGCCAGCAGAGCCTGCTCCAATAGAGATAGTAGAAAGAACAAACATGATTGTGATGAGCTTGCAACAATAGTAAACAGAGTTTGTGCTAAGATGTGATCTATATACTATGGATATAGACTATAAAAGGAACTATTATAACTGTGAGAGTTTTGGACATATTACTGAGTATTACAGGAATAAAAGAATGATTGGCCAAGATGACAAATTAGCTACTAAAGAAACAATAGTAATTTAAAAGAGAGTGAGAGTCTGATAGTTCTTGATTAGGCTCTTTAGTAATGAGTTTGCAATGCTCAGTAATAGAGTAATGAATAATATATTTTGCTATAATACAAATAGGGATCTTATAAGGGAAGTAATAGTGAAGATTGAACTTGAAAGGATTGATATATAGAAAGGAGTGACAGTGGAAAAATTGTGTCACTGATGAAAATAGTAGACTTTGTTTTATTTCATTTATCTCTTATTTTTATTTTCATTGCTATTTTATTTTCTTATTTTGGACTTAGAGTTAGAGTTAATGCAATGTTACATGTGACAATAACACATGTCACATAGTCACATATAATGTCATTCCTTCCAAAACTTTTTACCATTTTCCATTATGGTACATGATTATATAACAATAGAACTGTGACCTGTAGTGTCCTACTAAACCCTAACTGTAGTTCTAAAAATAGAAAATAGAAATAGAATAAATTTGAAAAGAAAAATAAAACTGAGAAAGAAGAATAAAATAGAGTCTAGTCTTTACATTTTTAACATATATATTCTTTAAAGTAGGCTAGGTTTAGTATAGTATAAACTATTAGTCTAGTGTATATAAAGTAGATACTTTGTACTTGAAACCCTATTGAGTTCTTTTGTGTTAACCCAATACAAGGGCTTTTTGATAACTTAACTCTTAGTCTTAAATTGTAATATATAAGGTAAGCATACTATAGACATATACCTTAATATTATTTCTTCTAGTCCTTTTCACAACATTTTAAGCTTATAATATTATAACATGTGACCATGATTACATATCTCTTTATTATTTAACAAAAAATGAAAAAAAATAAAGTAAGTGAAAGAATACTAACAAGGAAGATATGGGATTATATGATAGATATAAAGGAAGAGTTTGTGCTAAGGAAGGGAAAAGTGTATTTATTGTCATGAGAAGAGAGAGAAAAAATATGTCAGTTTAAAAATGAACAATTAAGGAAAGGATATATCATACTCTCAAAAGTTGCCTCCAACAGCACTAGTATTTTTTATAGAAAAGAAGGATAGTAAGAAGAGAATGGTCCAGGACTATTGATATTTAAACAAATAGACTATAAAAACAATTATCCTTTGTCTTTGATTTTGGATATTGTAGAAAATATTAGTATAAAAAAAGTATTTACTAAATTAGATTTACAATGGGGCTATAATAATATATGGAAAAAGAGGGAAATGAGTAGAAGATAGTATTCACAACTCCAGAAGGATTGTTTGAACTCACAGTAATGTTCTTTGGACTTACTAACTCTCTAACAACATTTCAAATAATGATGAATGAGATTTTATATAACATGATTAATACTGGGAAGATAGTAAGCATTATTAATGATATGATAGTGGAAACAGAAGAAGAAGTGCATGACAAAGTAGTAGAGAAGGTAGTAAAGAGGTTGGCAGAGAAAATTTATATATAAAACAAGAGAAGTGTAAGTGGAAGGTTAGAGAAGTGGAATTTTTGGGAGTAGTGATAGAACCTGAGGAAATCAAGATGGAGGAGGAAAAGATGAAGATAGTATTAGATTAGCTGACCCTAAAGAGAGTAAGAACATACAGAAGTTCTTGGGACTAGCCAATTATTCTTGGCAGTTCATTACAGATTTCATATCTATAGATAGACCATTATATAACTTAGTAACAAATAATCAGAAGTGGGATTGGATAGAGAAGCAAAAAGAGGTATTTAAAGAGTTGAAAGAGAGATTTTCAAAATAACTAGTATTAGCAGCACTGGACTTTGATAAAAAAAATGAGGATGGAAGTTGATGTAACATATTATACAATGAGAGGAGTTTTGTCAATGGAATGTGAAGATGAATGATGGAGGCTAGTAGCATACTTGTCAAAATCTCTTAATAATATAGAGAGAAATTATAAAATTCATAACAAGGAGATGTTAACAGTAATTAGAGGATTGGAAAATTGAAGGCATTTACTAAAGAGTACGAAATTTCAAGGTCTAGACAGACCACAAGAATTTAGAATACTTCATGAAAGTACAGAAACTGAATTGTAAGCAAGCAAGATGAACTTTATATTTGTCAAGATTTGATTTCACCTTGAAAGATGTACCAAGAACAAAGATGTAAAAGGTAGACAGACTGAGTAGAAGACCAGATTAAAAGATAAGAATAGAAAAAAATAACAAAAATCAAAAATTCATAAAAGAAGAATAGGTTTAGAAACTAGTAGAAGTAACAGTAGAAAGATCTGAAGTAAATACTATAGTAAAAATTAAAAAAGTAAGAAGTAAAGACAAAGAAGTAGTTAGAGTAGTAAAAGAAATAAAGAAGGCAGAAGTAAAAATATTAAGAAACAATGAATGACAAGTAGATAAAGAGTTAGTATTGATAAAAGAGAAGATTTATATGTTGAAAGATGAGGAGTAAAGAGTAGAGATAATCTAGTTGTATTATGATATGCTAGTAGTGAAACATAGAGGTAAATGAAAAATAACAGAATTAGTAACAAGAAAATATTGATGGCTAGGAATGACAAATAATATGGAGAAGTATGTGGATGGATATGGCTTGAAGATATAAAGGAAGATAAAATAAAATAAAAGTCAGTTCATAACATTTGACAGGAAGAAGTTACTAGAGGGATATATAGTGAAGATATTATTCAGATAAGATAATAGAAAGTTTAAAGTAAAATATTTGAAGAAGTTGGAGAAAAACTGAAGGAAATTAAAGAAAGATCATGTTTCTCCAGAAAGAAACCTAAGAGAGAATACTATCATAATACACTCTGAACTCTAATATTTCACTCTGATTTGTTTTCACTTTCCCTGATTTTATATTTGACTTCCTTTTATTTTATTCTTAAATAAGCAATAAGGAGATACATGACTATGGCCACATGATATAATGTCACCAGACATGTGTTTACAATCATATAAGACTTGTAGTAAGCATATGTAGTTTAAAGTAGGGTAAATTATAGCTAGCATATGTCATGAAGTGTTTGTATAAATTATATATATATAGTAATAAAGTAAGAACTCTCTATTGAGTTTTTCTTGTAATCTTTAATAAATATGAGGTTACTACTGGAGTTTTAGCCTTAGAATGTATTAAATTATAGTTATTATATATTAGTATACTTGACTTCTTATATTTTTACTTTTATTTTAATCTGTTTTTCTTAATTTTCTTTAGATTGATAAAAAGGTATATGACTACAGTTATATAATGTAATATCACAAGTTCAGAGCACAGTAGAAGGGACTAGAATAGTGATATGCTAACAGCATATTATCCTCATAGTATATATATGATATACTTGTAAATAACATATGTTATTTAAAATAAGACTTGTAATAATAGTATATAGTGTAGAAATATATCAGTGACTTCTTGTCAAGCTCTCTTGTAATATCCACAAGACTCTTGCTTTTTAATGTGCTACTGACAATCTTAATTTGTATTAAAGTTATTAACAATAAACTTAGTTTATTATGTTTTTTCTCTCTTATTTTTATTTTTATTTCTTATTTTAAACCTAGGGTTAGGATTATGGTGTTATGTCACAACTGTCACTGTCACATGATTATATATCACATAGAAGAATATAGAAGGTTTTTATATAGTATATTTACTATATATTAATCTTGCAGACAATATATAGTTTTTAGGGTAAGTTAGATTTTATATAACATAGATTACTAGCCTATTATATATAAGATAGATACTTTGTACTGGACACTCTACTTAGTCCTCTTGTATAATATCATAAACTAACTTTTAAGACATCCAAGATATCTACTTTCTAACTTCTAGTTAGAACTCTAACTATATCTAAGTATAATTTTATATCTATACTTGTTTATACATAGATCAGCCTCTTATGTTTTATCTGCTAGTAACTCATTATCTAGACTCCTAGTTGTTTTATATTCTAAAAACTGGTTTTAGAACATTTTCTTAGTTATTCTCTATACTATTATTTTCTAGTTACAGTTCTGACTATAGATTTAATATATAAGAACAAGTAGTCTTAGTCTGGAAATCAACTAAGAACTAACTAAGCTCTAACTAAGATTCAACTAAACACTTTCTAACTTCTCTGACTAGAATATTAATCAATCCTCCTTAATATCTTATTATCTGAAATTACAAACAATAGGCATAATATATAAGTTGAGACCAAGGTCATTATCCAATATTACATCATCTATTCATGGATAAGCCTCCAAGCTTGATCCACAACCTAAGTATCTTGTCCAATCTGCTAAAATTAAAGATAGTAGACTTGATTTATTTTTATTTTTATTTTATTTTCTATCTATTTTTTTATTTTAAGACTTAGGGATAGGAGTTGGCATGATATCACATAGTATTATACATCTATCACAATCATAGAAAATCCTAGAACAATGATATCATACTATATATTAATAGTATGCAATACACATAGCTTTTAGAATAGGCTAAATATTGTGGCAACATCTTGTGAGATCACAAGAAAAATCAACAGCAAGTCTCCAATGAATTGCTACCCTATTTATATATTTATAGTCTGTGCTAATAATAAATAGTCTTACTCTAAAGTATATATATTGTTTATAAGTCTACTATACTGTTATTACAAAGTAAATATATTTCCTGATATCATTGTTTTAGTCCCTTCTACTACATTACAGACCTATAATATCACATCATATGACCACATTCACATACCTCTTCATTGTCTAATAAAACTAAAAATAAAATCAAGAAAAATAAATTGAAAAAAAAGAAAAATATTAGTATCCAAGTATACCATGACACTAAAACTCATGTAGTATGGACCATTAGTCTAGAATATATAAAGTAGATATATTATACTAAGAACTTTATTGAGTTCTCTTGTATAAACCCTATATAAGGTTCTTTTTCTGATTTATTCCTAAGTTTTAAGTTATAATACAATCTCACAGATATCTGTATCCATTTCTAGATATGTTTCCATACATGATTTAACATCTTTCTGCATAAATGATCATGGATATCTTTTGAATGAAGTTTTACCTGCTCTGATACCACTTTTGATAAAAATCTTATTCTTTTGACTTAACTCTGAGTCTTAAGTTGTAACAATTTACATCTGTGTTTGTTCATAGATAATTCATTGTGTTATTCTTTTTATATACAGTTGTTTATAGTTTACTAAATAACTTATAAGTTGTTAGAGTGATTTCTAAGACTGCTAGAATCTCTTATCCATCATTCATGCTTTAATTTTGTCAGTTACATGATATAGAATATTCTAGTAGTTTCTATCATAAATTATTATTGAAGTAACATATTCAGCTACATGGATTCTGTTTATATAGCTCTGTTCACATCTATTGGAGTAACATACTATACACTAAGTTAATCTATCAAGAGTATAAAAAACCTGATATTGAGCTCATCTCAGCTACATAGAATCTATGTGTATAACTGAGGTTTGTTTATATCAAAGTATCTCTTTTATAAGCTAGAGTTTTATGAAGAAAATATATATATTATTTGTAGCTTTTGTTCTTTGCTCTTATTAGCCAACCTACTCTGAATGTAATGAAGATTATGAATAAATTGTTGGATATAGCTCACATCCCAGTATCTAAGACCTATAGTAGATCCTCAGAAGATAAATGACTGAGTATATATTATTTAGAATGGATAGAACATAGATGTAAAATAATATTTAGCTTTAGCTTATGTGTTGTACTTTCACTAGTCACACTGGTTATATATTTTGAAAGCTATACTTAGAAAATTGGTATTATAATTTAAAACTAAGAGCTAAGTCAAGAAAAGAATATTATATTAAGATTAATATAAGAGAACTTAATAGAGTTTCTAGTACAGAGTGTCTATCTTATATATGGTAGCTATTAGTTTGTACAAGACTAATACTAACCTACTTTGAAAACTATATATAGTATATATACTGTTAGCATACTATAATATCATTCTTCTAAAACTTTATACATTCTTCCATGTGTTATGTGACCATGTGACAGTAACAGTGACATGTGACCATTATGTGACATCATGTATAACTCTGACTCTTAAACCCCAAATAATAAATGAAAATGAAAATAAAAAAGAAATAAAATAGAAACAAAGTCTATTATTTTTATTTCTGATAATTGGGGAGAATAAGTCTACCCAGAGATGGTGAGGTATGTTGTTGCCAACATTGGAAGTGATTATCAGTTTTAGTCAATTTTCAAGATAAGAGTTTACAGTACAATCACCAGCTTATATACTAAGTACTCTGCTTAAGATAGTTATTTAGAAATGGAGACTGTAAGTAAATTACTCCAGTTCTGGTTGGTCTCCAGATAGAGGAATGGAGATTCATAAAGTAGTCAAAGTATTTAGTAAGGAAGTCTAGAGTTCAAAAGAGCTTGGATAAAGTGTTGTTGGTTGGTATTCATCTATAGTATTTAGCTCAACTCAGAGATAACAAAATATTACTTTCATATCTAGAGAACTAATAGTAATGCATAGAGGGAATTTCTCTTCCTATCTTTGTTAATGGATCAGTTTAGCAGCTGGTAGCAAAAGAAAAGTCAACAGATTTACAAACTTTATAATCTTTGTATTTAGATCTTTCACTTCTAATACAGTATACCTATTATAACAGATAACTGATTACTATAGAATATATTATTGGCCTGTTGAGCTTGGTCTATCTGTATTTCTGTATCAAACTAGCCTGAGAGATCAGTGTCTCTTAGGCATTTAATAAATATTGTTGCAATCTGATCTTAGATCTCTAGTTATAGGTCTTTTTGGAACTTGATCATGATAGTTTATAGATTAACATAGCCAGCCTCTAAGATGAGAGTCTGGAATTCATTCAGATAGCCATTTATAGTATGGTTCCCTTAATAGTACAAATTTCCCTCCAACTTATTAACTACTTTTGTTTCTATATTTATTGGGAAAAAGTGAGAGCAAAAGAGGCCTACATATGGACAGGGAAAATCTCTATGTGAGACTATTCCTGGAGAAGCTTTTATAACCATCTTGCAACATGATCTCTGTAAAAGTCTAAGAAGTGATCAATATAAACAAAGTTGATCTGCATAAGAAGAAGTTTGTGAGTATAGATAAAAAAGAGATGTTATTTGTGGTTTGTGACAGATGTGACCAGATCAATATGTGACATAGATACAGATTCTATACTTATATACAAAGACTTTAGTAACAAACTCAATACATGTAATAAATAGCTAAGTAAAAAGAAAATTGAAAAATAGAATAGTCTATATAAGAAATTTCACCAGATAACTATTAATAACTGTGATAACCCTGCAATTCACAAGACATTCCTTATCTCATATTCTCTAAACTATATTATATGTTTACCATTTGGAAGAGTAACTTAGGAGATAAAAGAGTATGGTTTGAACTTGAAGAAAAGTAGGAACTAGATGATATATATTAAAGACTACTAGAGGCCTAAAGAAGAAAATAAAGAAGAAGACATTTAACCAAGTCTTGGGGAAAAAAATATTCCTAATATTTCCAAATTTTACTGTAGAAATAATATATATCAACAAAGTATACATCTTAATGTTATTCTTCTAGTATCTTCTTCTAAGTTCTAGGCCTATGATGTAATGTCATGTGACCATAGTCATGTGCCTCTTAATCATCCAAGAAATTAAAGAAAAAGAAAAAAAATATAAATTAAATCAAAGAAATGAAATAAATATAAATATAAAATATAAAGGTTTAAGTATACTATAATACACATTGGACTAGGGGTAAAGTCATAAAGGAGAATAGAGAAGATTGTAAATATTTGCTCTTTGTTTTAAGATTGTCTTATTATTGATATATCTCTAGTATTGTAAAAAATGTAGCAATTTATATCAGTAACTCTATCTCTAAATGAGGAATATAAGCATAAAATATTAGATAATAAGAAGTCTGTGTTCCATGTGTGAACTTTGTTTACATTGTGCTACATAGCTTATAGTCATCAAGATAATATTGAGCTGCAAGTGAAGCTTTATGATGAGGTATATATATATATATTGAAATGGTGTTATGGAAGAATAGTTTTACAAGAGAAACATGATTTAAAGATTACTTTTCATCCATGTACTTCACAAAATGATCAACAACCTTAACATCTTTAGAAGTGATATAAAGAGCTAACAAGCAATACTAAGCAGGGTTTAAATGAGAGCTCTTTACTTTAAAAAAAGAGTATTATAATGACTAGTAGGGTCTGTGGTATTTATATAGATTTTCACAACCTCAAGAAAGCTCTAAGAAAGTATAATCAGAACTTCTGGAAGCAATAACTATCCTAAATATTACTATGGATATATTCTAATCTAGCAAAACAGTGCTGACATAACTAGAGAATAATAATGACCAAATAGTCAGAAACCTAAGTAGAAGTGTTTAGAAGAATTACTGAAAAAGGGAAATAATAGTGATAACTAAAGGGGAGCAGTATTAGGATATAGAGAATTGCAGCTCAAAGTTTGACCATAAAGATTAGCAGCATTGATTTAAGGAGGACCATATAGTTTAACAGAAAAAGAGTGTTAACTATGAAAAGATAGGAAGACTGCAGAGTCTTGTGGTGCTTGAACTTTGGTTGAAAGCAGATTCTCTAACAAATACTTGTATAAGGTAATTTGTTAGAATATTGTGCAGTCTAAGAAAATTCTACTCATAAATACAAGACATTAGACATTTATTCTGCTAGTTTACATTATCCTTCCAAATATCAAAAAGATAATAATGGTAGCAGGAAATAAAGTTTTTTCTATACTACTTTGTATATTTGATATAGTATTTCTGCATATCTATAAAGAATAACCTTGAACAAGACCAATGCCATTCAAAGACTAGAGCTTTACCAAGTGTTTTCTTATAAACATGTTTTTCAAGTTCTAGTAAAATCAATATAACTCTTTTGCTTCAGTAATCAGAAATAATAGGAGCTTAATATATAGGAGTAAACATATTATCTTGATATTGGAATATTCTACTAAAACTAACATACTCTCTAGCAGTAGAAGATCAAAACACTAAAAAAATAAAATTTAGGCATTGTTTGAGGATATTTATACTCTTATCTTATATGACTATATACTCTTACTACCACTGCTATACACTTACCAAGAACATTAGTTCTAGCCATATCTGTCAGTAAGTATCCAGTCAGATGATTCAAGTTATTGTTATTTTCTGAAAAACCTTACTAATCATTCTTTATAGAATAGTAGTAATAATATCAAACAATAGAAATATTGAAAGAAATATAAAATAGTATACTGATGTGACCATGTTTATTTTGATGTTAATACTACCTGCACTTTTGATTGTGAATTCATTTATTCTATGAATACTATAACAATCCTAAATGTTTATAAAATCTAAATATCTAAATTTTACTATAAGAATTCTTACTTGTGTATATTCAAATTGTCATTATATAATTGTGTAAATTGCTACAACTTAAATTCAAGTGTTTGAGTGAAAGAGAAACCTTATACCTCTAGTACATAGTTTATATACACTTTACATCTAGCCTATCCTAAATATTATAAGTTATATAGATAAGAGTTATTATCTCATATGATATATGATATCACTCTTCTGATGTGTCACATAATATTGTGACCATGACTGTGACATATGTGACAAACCTGTGATATCACATTGTTTCTCCTTAACTAAGTCCAAAAGTTTTTTAAAAAAATAAAAAGAAATAAATATTACAACTTAAAACTCAGAGTTAAGTTAAAAGAAGAATGTTGTATTTAGGTTAATACAAGAGAACTCAATAGAGTTCCTAGTACAAAGTGTTTACATTATAATGCTAGCTAGTTAATCTATATAAGACTAATACTAACCTATCTTAAAGAGCTATATAGTAAATATGCTATATGATATTATTATTCTAGAATCTTTTATATTCTTTCATATGACTGTCACAGTTACATGTGATATCACACTATAGCCCTAACCCTTCATCCAAAATAAGAAAATAATAAAAATAAAAATAGAAATGAGAAGAAATAAAAAGAAAAACAAAGTCTATTATCTTTAACTTTGATATGCTGGACTATAGAGGAATATCTAGATGAGTTCCAAACTTTAATATCAGAAGCCTACTACACATATCTATATACTATAGTAGTTAAATTCTACTACAGACTTTAGATTGTTATTTAAAAATAAATAATATTTCTACTAGTGGAATGTCCCAAAGATACCAATCCACCTGTGTGGTTTGGAGACACTAGATATATCAATTAAGCATAATAGGCCAATAAAGCTTTCCAATTAGAGAACTATTCCCACTCTTAATACTAATCTTTGTACTTTACTTAACTAAAGTTCTATCACCACTCTCTTGTATTAACCACTTTCTCCCACAGTATCAATTTTTCAACATTATTAGACCTTAGTGCTTCCTCTTAGTACTCCTATAGATATAGATACAATATGAAAACTCTACATAATCTTCACTTGAGAATGTTATTATTGTGGAAATCCAAACTACATGGTTTGTGAATGCTCCATAAGATTAGATATTTACCAAACAACCATTAAGCAATGGTAGAAGTTGATGGGAGACCTGAATTCTTTGAATAATATATAAATATAACACTATCTGGAACCAGAGACTGTAAAGATCAAGATTATATTTGATAGTACTATACAGATTTAGAATTCTACATAAAGTATTGTAGCAACTACTAACCAAGATGGTCAATAGTGCACTAAGTAGTCTTATAGAGTAAGAGTCTTATGGGAATTACAAGAAAGCTCAACAAGAAGTTCCCGATATATTTCTACACTATATATACTACTAACATATAGTTTATGCTAATGGTAAATAACCTCATCCTAAGATCCATGTATCATTCATAAGTATACTGTAATGTTGATATGCTGTAAACATACATCTTAATATCATTTCTCCCAGTCATTTTCACAATTTTCTAGGCCTATCATAGAATTTGTTGGTTGATGCAATTTCTTGAATTCTATTGTCAAAAAATATTCTTTTAGTTGTTGTTACTGACTTCCTGTACCTAATATAGTCTGTTCTCTTTATAGATGTTTGATAGATGGCTAGATCCCTATTATACTCTTTGTTCTGCTATACTTTAAAATGTTGAATAATGTTAATACTCTTAGAATACTTATATTAAAGCTCCTCTGTAATAGAAGCAAATTCCTGAGTTACATCTTCAAGTATTTTGCAGTTAAGAATATTCATTGTATTGATATAAATTATTCTGTTTCTGAGTTTGTTTACAAATTCTTTTTCTTTCTTGCTATACCTGACAATAGTTTGTTTTCTGTCTTGAATGGCTTCTTTCTTGATAATGATACATACTAATAAAGGAGCATGATCAGAAGGACTTCAAAGATCAGATGCAATTTGATAATTGTTGAATTCTGCTGCATCTGCTTGGAAAACCATTAGATCTAAGACTGAATTTGAATCTTGAGAGTTGTTTGTACATCAAGTAGATACTTGATTGATAGGTGATAATAAGTTCAAAACTATCAGCTACTTTTCAGGGTGTATCTGAATGTGTTGAATAATGAGGATATAATGGATCATAGTTATTCTCTCTGGTATTAAAGTCTCCTGTTATAATTAGAACATTATTCAAATTTATCTCAGTATCTTTTAGATACTTTAAGACAGTCTTCTGATCATATGAATAAATATTGATAATAAGACACATAATGCCACAGTTGAAAATGAAAACAATATTAATATCTTAATGATCAAGAATGTCTTTTCTGAGAAAAAAATATAACTTAATCAACTTAATGTTGATATAGGTAATGTGTCAAGTTCACAAATGGTAGACTTAATCTTTCTCTATTTTACTTTTCATTTTTATTTTCATTCAGTTTTATTTTTCTATTTTCTATTTTTCGAACAACTAGGGATTAGGGTGGATCGGTCATGCTGTCACATCAGTCACAACTTGATGGCATAGTCACAAGACTGATCACGGGACATAGGGGAAAGGAGTAGAAGGTTCTAGAATAAAGTGACATCATACAACATGGACAACACATGTTGGCCTCATGTCATACACATGGTCATTAGGGTAGGGTGCACAGTAGTGAGCATGGACCATGAGTAATAGTATATAAGGTAGACTACTTTGTACTAGGAACTCTATCAAGTTCTCTTATGTTACTCAATACAAGAGTTGTTCTATCGCTTAAATATCTGAGCCTTAGATCATAACACTATGGTAGCTACTTCATAACTATATATATTAAGACACACTCAACATGAAAATTTAAATTAGAAAAAGCTAATAGCAGATTGACTAAGTAATACTTTCTTCTTTGGAGAAAACATTACAGTTAAACTTAAGGAAGAGAGTAAAATATGTAATTGAGTTCTTTCTTGGGTTCCAATAATTGTTGTATCTTCTACACTCATGAAGAATATTGTTGTGGCAACTACTTATCACAATGACAAATGATAATATAAGCAAGTAAATCTCTTAGTAGAATATAATATAGGAAGTTCACAAGAGAACTTGACAAGGAGTCTCTGCTAAATTAGAGTTCTATATATACAGAGTATACATAGTCTATGTTATATCCTCATGTCTGTCTTATTTCTTACTTAAGGCCACCATATTGTATACATGTGCCCTAATGTCATCTTCCAGATTCTTCTACTATGTTCTAGGCCTATGACATCACATCATGTGACATGTCATGTGACTGTGGTGTCACATGCCTTCTTCATCATCCAAAATAGAAATAAAATAAAATAAAAATAAAATCAATATAAAATCAGAAAAATAAAGGAAAAGAAAAATAAAGATTATTAGTGTTCTAGCATCCCATAACAATAAGGTTTACTGTTTAGAAGTGTGTTAATAAGGAAACATGTTTGCAAATGGATGTTTTTCACATATTCTCTTTTATATTACTGTTTCAACTTCTTTTAATTTCTAATACTGATATTGTTTCATTTGAATTGTTTAGTATATAGTTAAAGACTAGTATTGTATAATTCTTCTTGCACTCTAGCATAACATCTTTTCCATTTAACACCTGTCAATATAATCATGTCATCTATGACTATAACAGATGTTATAGTATTGTTACATATATCAGACTTTCATCATGATATATGATAGTCATATATATTATATTATATTCCAACTATATTTATTCCAACCCATAGATAATCTCTTCATCCTTATCTTTGCTCTTCATCCTCTTCCAGTATATATTACATATTACTAGTTTTGATTAACTTTATGAATTTTTATTTCTTAATATTTGAGAATTACTAAAAATTAGAGTAACTTGCTTAATAGTTTTTATTCTAGATAACTACTCTAAATAGCATACCTAGCATATAATCCAGTAGTTTATACTGTACTAGTTCATTATGAGAATCAACTAAAACTAACATCCAAATCTCTAGTGTTAGTAACAATACATCTCACTATCTTCTAGTAGTTTTCTATCTGCTAAGTTGCTAAGTTCTGTTCCAAAATATACAATTAGTGTAGCTAGTAGAGGTGCAGCATACAAGCTAAAGCCAAAGGTCATTCCAACCTATCTTTTACATTCTCAGATAACATATAACTTACTTATTTAAATTTCCAAGATGCCTTACTAGATCTTAGATAATAAGATATGAACTATATCTAACAATACGTGATGTAACACTAACACTAACACTAAGTTCCAAATGGGAAAATAAATGTAAAATGATATAAAAATAAAAAATAAAAATAATATAAAGTCTATCATCTTCAAATTTAATATTATAATTTTCTAGTTTGGAAATTGACTAAGATAAAACTCTCACTTCTTTATCTGTTGTAGTAATTACTAATCAAGATGGTTAATAGCACAATTAGTAGTCTTACAAGATAAGAGTCTTGTAGTAATTACAAGAAAGCTTAACAAGAAGTTTCTAATATATTATTATCTATTTATATTACAAGTCTATAGTCTGTGCTAGTGGTAAATAATCTTATTCTAATGTTCATGTGTCAGCCATGAGTACACCATATATATACTATGAGTATCAGAGTTGAAAATAGTAAACTCTATTTATTTTTATTTATTTTTCTTATTTCTATTTTTTTCATTTATTCTTTTATTTTTAACTTTGGATAAGAAGTTAGTATGCTATCACACATAACGATCACATATTTGTCACATGTTGCAGCCATGGCTGCATAAATATATGTTATATGGAAGGACAACTCAAAGACCTTAGAGTAGGTCAATGAATAAAATCTTATATTGGTTAACATAAGAGAACTCAATAGAGAGCTTTGTACAAGATTGTTGACCTTATATACCTAGGACTCATGGCCCATGCTAGCTATTTCTACTCTACCCTAAACAGTCATGTGTATACCTTAAGGCCAACATATATTATGCATACTATATGATATCATCCTTCTATCTCCTTTATCCTTCTATCTCCTTCTATATATCTTGTGACTTGTGACCATGTCATGTAATGTGACTGATATGTGATCTCATTACTTTAACCCTAACCCTGGTTCTAAAAATTGAAAAAATGAAAAAAAATGAAAAAGAAAATAGAAAAATAGGAAAAACTAAGTCTATTTCTTGCAATCTTAACAAAAAGGTTCTGGAATGATAATATTATACAATATATTAATCTTATAGATAACATATGCTCTTTAAAGTAGGTTTAGTGTAGTATAGACCATCAGTCTAGTATATATAAGATAGATACTTTGTAATTGGAACTTTATTGAGTTCTCTTATGTAAATCTTATACAAGGTTCTTTTTTTAACTAGTCACTAAGTCTTAAGTCATATTCTTAAGCCATATTAGAAACAATTTGTACTTGCTGGGTTTATATACAATAATAGTACAGAAGGTAGAGACAGAAATATGACTTAGTAAGTTAAGTTTTGGAGGGAGTTAGAAGTGGTACTATATAGATAATATGATCTTGGCTTCAAATAATATTATGCCTAGTTTATACATTATATAGTTATAATTTTAGATATTAGAAGTTTGAATAAATAGATTTGAGTATAATACAGTTCAAGTTGATTATCAGACATTAGACACTATAAAAGTTATTATTTAGACTATATGGAATTAATAAAGAATACAGAGTTTTGGTTCTTGGATAGATGGGTGATTAGAAAATGGAGTGTTATCTGCACAAGAAGAGTATGAATGTTGGAGAATATGTAATAAGTCATAATAATAAGGTAAATATGTTATAGATATGTACTTTGATATTATTTCTTCTAATTCTTTTCTACAATGTTTTAAGCATATGAAATAATGTCATGTAATGTAACATGTGACCACAATCATGTCCCTCTTTATTATTCAAAAGAAAAGGAACAATAAATCAAATTAAGAAAAATGAATAAAAAGAAAAGAAAATTAGAATAAAATATAAGAGTCTGGGAAAACTATGATACCCTTTGAACTTGAATCTAAGCAAATCACTTCTTTCTCAATCAGCCATTCAAAATTATGACTATATGGTAGACAGTAGCATAATATATAAGTTGAAACTAAGATTATTATTCAAAGTTTAATAGTAAGTCTATAAATAAGTTCTTCTAGCTTGATTTGTAACTTGAGTACTTTGCTTACTCTCTCAGATAATCATATCTATTTTTAGATAAGTTCCCACATTTGATCTGATCTCTCTTTATGTAATTAATTATAAATATCCACTTGAAGTAAAAACTATACTTGATATAGAACTACCATATACTCTACTTGTTGCAATATTAGAAACTGTAACTGCTCCATGGTTTGAATGGCAAGTAAGAGCCAACTCATGGTATAAGATAATAGTAGTAAGAGTAATAAAAATGATAATAATAAGGTAGAGATTAACAAATAAGCCTATGTTAGCTTTATTCTCTGATTCATAAACTGACTATGACACAATTTCTATAAGTGCTAGTGAGCTCTCTTCTTATTCTACCTAATACTATCTACCAACTACTTAATTTACTAACTACTGTACTAATCAGACTATATACTATCTTAACTTAAGAAAGTCTTTCCATTCTAGACAAAGTCTTAATAATACTTGTCATTCTCCCACATGAACAAGTTATGAGAAAACCTATAGCACAGAGCTAATACTAGAAAGAGTATAAGTATATTATACAACATTACTCAATTTAACAACAAGTTTATCTAAATAGATGCCTGAGATTTATTCCTACCATTCACAACTATACTTTTAGTATATAGCTGCTTTTTTCTTAGGCCTAGAGTTTAACCAGTTTTATCTTGACTAAATAGCTAAGCTGCTTCTGAGTTGAGAATGAAAAAAAAGAAAGAGAGAGAAGAGAGCTTTAAAAATGGTAAACTCTATTTATTTTCATTTTCATTTCTTATTTTCCTTTTCTTTATTTATTTTTTAGACTTAAGATTAGGGCTTAGTATAACATCACATAATATGACATGGTGTCACATATATGTCACATATAACAGTCATACAATCACATATCACATAGAATATTATAGATATTCTAAAAATAATAATATTATCTCATATATTAACAGTATATAACATATATATCCCTAAGTGTTAGATTGTTAGACTTATAAAGTTTGAACCCAAGTTTCTTTTAACTTTCTTTTTATTATTATTATTATTTTATTTTTGACTTTCTTTTCAAAGCTAAGATTAAAGTTTAGTATGATGTTATAATCACACTGTCACACATCAGTCACATCAAATGATATAGTTACAGTAATAGTTCTACAATTATGTGGTCACATAAAATATGGTGGAAGGTTTGAGAAACAATAATATCATACAATATATATAATATATATTGACCTCATAGCTAACACATGATCTTTAGAGTAGGCTAAATGAAGTAGAGCACAGACAATTGCTAATTAGTATATATAGGTAGATATATTGTACCAAAAACTCCATTGAGTTTTCTTGTATTAACTCAATATAAGATTTTTCTTATCAACCAACTCTAAGATTTTTGAGTTGTAATACAAGTATGATTCATACTTAAGATACAAATCCACAGAGTTGGCTAGGATATGCTCAGAGTATAGAAACTTTATGTAATGAGCTTAGTAATACAGACTTGTTTGAACAATCTTGGTTTCAACTTATATGTTGTGTCTCTTACAAGCCATGTAGTTGCAATTTCAAAGGATAGTCTTGTAAGAACTTATAAGAAGAGAAGTAAAGTACATCACTATTAACACTGGAGATTTAGCATTAACTTTAGTTGATTATCAAACTAGCTATCACAAAGTAATCATTAGTCTTAAATATATAAAATAAAAAAAGGAGTAATTAAAACAGATTTCTAAGTCAATGTTTTACACTAAATAGGAGTTCAGATTGGAAAGAAGAAAACTCTGTGTAAAGTCTGAGTAATTTTGCAGAGTTTGAAGAAGATAATTAGGTAATAGAAACAGATAAACTGTGAATTTTAGGTCAAATAAAGCCAAATAACTATGGAAATTTGATAAAATTAAGTTGATTATAAAGTACCAAGGCACCAATGGAGTTTTGGGCACAAATAAAGCCAAATAACCATGGAAATTTGATGTTGTATTGAAGTTAAACATATTTTGGACATATTTTAGAGTTTGGAATATGACAGTAAGCTAGGTTAGTGTAGCATAGACTATTAGCCATGTATATATAAGGTAGACACTTTGTAACTAGAACTAGATTAAGTTTTCTTGTGTAATCTCTATACAAGATTTACCTTTTAACTTAACTCTGAGTCTTAAAGTTGTAATATTATATACTGTTAGCAGTTAGTCTGTGTATGTCTACTATTAGGATAACTAGTAAGGTCTGTGGTGTTTTACAGACTTTCACAATATTTAGAAAGTTTTAAGTATATTAACATAATAAATAAGTACAAGTAGCATTAATAGAGGTTAAGCAGAAAAGAGATTATGCTAGGGTGTAACCAGAACTATGAAATACTAGCCCTTAACTATATGTTAAAAAATTCAAAGAGGATAATATCAGTGTCATAAATTAAAAGAAGTTAAAAAAATAATATAAGAGAAGAATAAAAAAGTATTATCTGCTCACAAACACTTTCTCTTACTAATATACTTCTAAATAGTAAACCTTACACTGGGTAACAAGTCTTCTTGAAAAATCTAGTGAATAGATTACAAAGCTTTTTAAGAGCCTTCAATAATACTATTTATATTAGGTAATATATTCCAAAGACATTCCTTAAGTCAAACCTTACAACTGAAGATATTAACTGATACTTATCTCACTAGCCTTTTCCAGACTTCTAGAACTCTCTGAAACTTGTCCAAAAATAAAAATAGGTTAGCAATGAAACTACTTATAAGTGGGAAATTTGGATGTGGTTTCTCTCTCTTACTCTCTTCTACTTATGGCTTATATATTAGTCTCAAAATACAAGGAATGAACATAGAAAATAGAGACCAAAACTATAAAAAAGACTGCTAAGGTCTCACAAGTATATGGTTCTTTCTCCATTTCAACCCAATATCAACCCAATGATCATTTTCTGCTTGCAAGTACTAATTCTATTTCTCCTTAGTTATTTCCACTAGTTACCTCTACTCATAAGCTCATTCTAGATATCTTCAGCTTCTAATTTAGTATTTTTCTGCTTTATCCTACTGTTAGAATATTTGTGGCTATGATAATTGTGCTTGTGAGTGCTTGTACTTTGTAGCTAGTCTTTCATAAGTACAATGGCATTTCTTATCTATAAAGACTTCATCTTTCTAAGATCTAGTTTGATTAATAGCTACCATACTGTCTCTCAAGTGGGTTTCTAGTTAAGAGAGCCTGAAGTATCACCTGGAAGTATCAAGTCTTTTCACTCAAGCTCTTCAACACTTGAAAACCTGATAAGAGAATGTCTTTTTATGAAAAATTATTTTCCAGTGTAATAGTATATATCTTTAGGAAGTTTTAATAAAATAAAATAATGACTTCTGAAAGTAGCAACTATTCTAAATACTAATAAAGTGTTAGACATGGTTTACAATAGGAGGAAAAAGCCTATGGGTTTAACTCAGAGATATGCTAAGTATAGAAACCTTATACAAAGAGCATAGTAATGTAGACTTTTCAAAACAACCTTGTCTTTAGCTTATATACTATGCTGTCTGTCTGCTGTATAGTTGCAATTTCAGAAGATAGATTAAAGTCCAAAAGAGATAAGTGTTGATGTAGTGTGTTGCCACAGAATAATGGTGTTGTGGCAACTACTAGTCACAAAGACCAATAATCATACAAGACAGTAAATCTCTTAGTAGGATATTAAGTGGGAATCACAAGAGAACTCAACAAGAAGTCCCTGATGTATTGTTACCCTATTTATAAAAATTACACATGGTTCATGCTACAAATAATTAAACCTACCCTTATATTCATACTTTATTCTCATGTTTGCCTTATGTCTTATTCAAGGCTACCATATTGCATTCATGTACTCTGATATTATCTTCCAGATTCTTCTACTATGCTCTGAGCCTATGAGGTCACATCATGTGACATGTCATGTGACTTCAATGTCACATGCCTCTTCATCATCCAAAATAAAAAGAAAACAAAATTAATATAAAATCAGAGAAATTAAATAAAAGAAAAGAAAAATTGTCAGTGTCCAAAGCATTCCATAACACCTAGGGATTGAGTTCATTTGAATATTTGATTATTAGACTAATAAATTCTAGTGTAACTACTAGTCTTATATATAAAGAAGAATAATAGGAGATGTTCATGAGTTTACCCCTGAGCAGAGGTTTTAGTAATAAGATTACTAAAAGGAATTAATAAGAAAAACTTCACTATAAAGTCTGAGTTCAATAGATATATCCCTGCTATAAAAGACTAAGTACTAGAGAGGTTCAGAATTGATTAAGATATTACTGTTATAGAGAACAGTCTTCAGAATAGGTAGACTTAGCATATGACATAAAGTCTATTTCAATCTAATAGAACAGTATTGATATAAGGAAAGAATAATGATAGTCAAATAGTTAGAAACTCCAGTTGAAATATCTAGAACTCTACTAAAAGAAAAAAGAAGGAAACTTACAGCAGATACATTAGAGAAGCTTGAAAATAGAGATCAACAATGTGCTTGTAGAGTTTAGCAAGGTTACTTAAAGAAGACCATAGGGTTCAGTAGGGGTAAAAGAATATTTACTGAGAAGAGATGAAAATACTGGATTTTAGTAGAGTCAGAAGCAAAGTTTAGATACTAGTATCAAGAACACAAGAGATGGACTTAATCTTTTTTATTTTCCTTTTGATTTATTTCCTTTTTCTATTTTTAGAATATAGGGTTAGGATTAGAGTGACAAAATTATGCTACCACACAGCAGGTCACATCAGATGACATGGTCACAAGTCACATGACAATAGAAGGATATGGAAGGTTCTGGAAAGATGATGTCATGCAATGTATAAAACACATGTTGACCTTAAGGTATACATATGGTCATTTAGGGTAGGCTAGAAATAGCTCACATGGACCATTAGGTATTAGTATATAAGGTAGACAATCCTATACAGAGTTCTTTATTGAGTTCTCTTGTGTTAACCTAATATAAGGTTCTTCTTATCAATCTGTCACAAACTTCATTGAGCTTGTGTCTCCACAACCAGTGGACCAATTTCCATAAAATAAGTTGTGCTGTAAAGTCCCAAATGAGAGCTATCTGTATATATGTGGAATACACAAAAGCAACAACAAACAAC